>PVJD01005258.1:0-118643 GCA_004026545.1 Mormoops blainvillei
ATAATGCTCTCCAGTTCCACCCATGCTGTTGCGAAGGGTAGTAGCTCCTTCTTCCTTTCTGCTGCATAGTATTCCATTGTGTAAATGTATTTTGTATTTAATCTGTTGTTATATCACATATCATGCTCTCTCCAGAAAATTCCATCAGACACTCATGAGAGAATGAAAGCAAGAAAAGCAAACAACGCCTTAGTAAAACTAGGAAAATAAATTTGACCTTATAGAGAACCCTTCAAAGAGATCTTCAGGGCCTCCCAATAAACCCCAGGCTGCACTTTGAGGACCCCTGTCCTAGTCCATCCCTCTTACTACTTTCCCTTCACCTTCATATACATGCTCATTTCTCCGATTCCATTGTGTGCATCTTTTGATGCCTTTTTTATTTTTAGAAATGTTCTGCTTGTTTCCCAATTGTGGTGTGCACGTGTGTAGGTGTGTATAAAAACCATCGGCTTTAAGAAACAGAAATCCACTCAAACTAGGTTAAATCAAGAAAGATTTGTGATAAGAACACAGGGAACCTCACAAAACTCCAGGTGGGAGGTGCAGCTAGGTCCCACTGTGTCTCCTCCCAGACCTGGGGCTCCGCACACGGGCCCACTCGCCGCTCTGCAAACTCGGGTCCTCTGCCCAGCTCTTGCACTCCCAAGGAGGGCTCTGGGTTACCATGAGGCTATCCCTCATATATCGCCTTACTGTTCCATATCCTACCACTTGTTACTAGCAAGTCTTGATTCTAAATTCCTAGGTGAGGAAATTGAGTTGGCCCAGCACACGGAAGTTTTTAGCATGGGTGGCAGAGTTTTTCTGATGGTTCATTGGCCTCCATCGAGACGGAACCCACATCAAGGGTCATGCAAGGAAACCAATATTGTAATAATGGCTCGCACCCCTGGTGGTTCGATCCTGGTTTGATTAGCTGGCAACCTGAGCCAGTTACTGGCACATTAGGCAGTCCCATTCAGGCCCTGTGGCTTCACATACAACAGGATGTGAGTGGCGAAGAGGTAGTGGGCATTTCTAGGGTAGGCCACCAGCTCCGTTCAGAAGAAATATAATGTGAGCCACGTCAGGAACTTGGGCTTTTTATGGGCACACTTAAAAAGTAAAAATAAACTAGTGAAGTTAACTCTAACATATTCTAACCCAACATATCCAAACTATTATTTCAACATGCAATCAGTATAAAAAGGCAACCATGAGAAATTTTACACACTTCTGTACTAAAGTCTTCAAAATCAGTGTATATAAAATACATGTTAACGTAGCACACTAAATTTTCATCAGATATATTTGAACTGTATCTAGAGTTCATAAAATTTACAGCTGAAAAAGCAACTCCAGGTACCCAAGTTATCCCAAACATACTTAGAACTTTTCCAGTAGCTGAATCAAATGTCAGTTTTTAAATTTTAATTAATGATAATCAAATTAAATTTTAGGGTAAAAATCCAGTTCTTCAGCTACATCAGCCACGTTTTAAGCACTCGGTAGCCACATATGACCAGGGGCTACATTTCAGACACAGCGGGTACAGCCTGAGAGCCAGCCCCTGCTCTCTTCTTCTCTTTGTGTCTCCCGCACACCAGCAGAGAGCGGCCCACTAGGGGTGCCCAGGAAGCACTGTTGATGGAAACTGTCCAAGTTACAGCTGCTCAAATCTAATTGCTCAAGGACGTTTAGGAGTTGCATATAAATGTTTTTCTTTAGCAAATCACATTAAATACATATAAGGAACCCGTTCATTACAAGAATCCTATAATGATTGAACTCCATCAAATCAATCACTTCTCAGTCATTTGGGTAAAAAAAAAAAAGTATCATATCATGAAATGAAAAGTATCATTTTTCATATCAGCTTAATTTAAGCAAGGCATAGACATACAGAAAACCAACCCAAGGCTATTTGAAAAACGAGCGAACCTGAGAGGCCTAAGTTACATCCTCCACCCTGATGAAGTCAAAGTCAGTTCTGCAGAAATGCTTGACAATGTGAGGCAAAAAGGTGTGATTTCTGGTTCTGTTTGGCTGCTACCAGCTACATGGAAGCACAGAGCATGGCCCACTGGGAGTGGGGATGGAAACCCTGAACAAAGGTTGGTGAGTGAGCAAACCACCTTGAGCTCTTTCCAACAGATGGCACTGTGATCAACAGGACAGCTCCTTGCCTCCCACAAAACAGGTTTCCAAGAGTTCTGAAATCTGATGCCTTTACACCTGCCCACTGTATTCTAAAGCTGGACTCTACGCACAGAACCCGTTTTGACTGAATTGAATTATTCAAAGTCTCCCATTGTTCAATCAAACAAGCATTTGAAGGTTTAGTGTTGGTCACAGAAGCTGTTCATTTGTTCTTTCACTCATTAAACTCTGCTTGAGTGCTATCAAGAAGCAGGTGCCACACCAGGGAGCTAGGAACACATGGAAAAATAAGAATAGATCCTGCCCGTAAGGAACTCACAACCAGGAAAATCAGACATTCACATAAATAACCGCAAAATATTGAGAGTCAGTGCTGTGTATGTGAGATACAATTCTGTGTCTGGAGCTTGGAGGGAAGAGATTGAGGACTTTTTTTTTTTTTTTTTTGGTATAGTGATACCTTCAAGATGAGTGGAAAAAGCTGAAGAGTTGTCACCAGACAAAAGTCAACAGGGAGGTGGGGAATGTCCATTCCTGCAATGGAACAGAGATACACAAGAGTCTCCCATGTGGCCGTCCTGTTCCCACTCTGGCCCCACTATGGTCTACTGTGCGGTCACACAGTTGTCAGCATGATCCCTTTGAAAAGTCCATTGGGTTCTATTACTCCCTGATTTCAAACCTCCAATAGCTTCTCTCACACTGGGAATAAAATTCAAAGTTCTCCCCATGATCTAAGGACCTTACACGGCAGCTCCTTGCTGCATTAGAGACCTCCCTTCCTTCCACGGTCCCCCTGGCTCACCGTTTCAGCCACACTGGCCTCCTTGATGTTCTTCGAATACCTCAGGAAAGCTCCCATCTGAGCATCTTTGCAAGTGCCTTGTCTGACAATCCTATGTGAAATACAAAGAACCCTTCCATCACTCTCCATCCCCTTGGCCTGCTTTATTTCCCCACACAGCACTCAGGACTATGGCATCACGTTACGCATTCAGCTATTCACCTGTGTATCGTCTGACTTCCCCACTGGCATATAAGCACCAGGACAGCAGAGGTTTGATTTGTTTCATCCACCACTACATCACCAGAGCCTGGCACAGTCCTGGCGCAAGGTGGGCTCCACAAAAGGATTTACAGAATGAACGAAGAATCAAATGAGGCTTGGGAAAATATGCATATTTCAAAGCGCAGCAAGTATCCAGCATGGCTAGGATACGGAGGCGGAAGGCAGGTGGGAGAAGCTAGAAACGGACAGGAGCTCAGTGCCCAGCAAGCTCATGAAGAAGACTGTACTCCTGGCTAAGGGTAACGCTGTACTCTGAGGACAATGAGGAGTCGGTGAAGCTCGTTAAGGAAGGGGACGACACAATCACAACTGCTTGCTCAGATGAGTCAGGCTGCCAAGCAGTAGGGTGGAAAGGGGCTGCAAGCAAAGTGCTAGGAGGCTTTTGCAATCCTCTCAGTTTCCTCATCTGTAAATTGGGCATAACAACATTATCTTAGCCATAGGCTGAAGTGGTGGCTAAGGGAGTTCCTGAACACAAAACACTGAACGTGGTACTTGGCAACAGGAAGCTATCAATAAACATTATCCATTGTGGTCAATATTAGGGAAGCTTAAAGAATGATGTCTATGCTTCTGCTTGGGCAACTGACTGCTTGGAGGGTCGTGCCTTTGACCCTGATAGGATCTATAGAAGAAAGAACTCATTTCTGGGAACAGAGAATAAATTCTATTTTGGGCAAGGGCAGTTCGAAATAACTGTGGAATGTCCAGGAGAGATCTGTGGTAGGCAGTCTGATATAAAGGTCTAAAGATCAGAAAGGAAGTTTAAACCAAACATAAAGATTCAGAAGACTCTCGTACTTGACAAACAATCATCCTGGTCCCCTGTAAGCAAACCCTGAATTCAAAGTACGCAAAGTAAACTCAGCAGAGTAAAAAGAAACCATCTTACTCTATCCAGCACAGCTATCATTTAGAATGGAAGGGCAGACAAAGTACTTCCCAAACAAGGTAAAGCTAAAGGAGTTTATCATCACCAAGCCATTATTATACGAAATGTTAAAGGAACTTATTAAAGAAAGAATATCAAATCTACGAACACTAAAAGGGCAACAAATTCACAACTAGCAACAACTAAATCTAAAAACCAAACTAAGCAAACAAGCGGAACAGGAACAAAATCATAAGCATGGAGATCATTTGCAGGGTTATGAGCTGGGAAGGGGAAAGAGGAGAACAGGGAAAGAGGTGCAGGGATTAAGAAGCATAATTGGTAGCTACAAAATAGATGGCGGGGGGAGGGGGATGTCAAGGATAGTACAGGAAATGGAGAAGTCCCAGAACTTATGTGCATGACCCATGGGTATGAACTAAGGGGGAATTGCTGGAGGGAAGGGAGTACTGGGTAGAGGTAGGCAAGGGGGAAAAATTAGGACAATTGTAATAGCATAATCAATAAAATATATTTTAAAAATAAATGAAAAAGAAAAGAAAAAAGAAACTATCTTATGGAGCTGAAAAGCAAAATTCCATTACAGGAATTGACCCTAATTCTGAGCTTCTCACTAATTCCTACAAATGTTCCCAAAGTCCCCCTTTGCATTTCCCCTGGGCACGGAGAAAAGACCTTCACGTACTGATGCCTTTTTCTATATTCTCATCCAAGGCCTTTTCCAATTTCCTACTTTCCAACATGCCCCTACATAAAAAGGCTGAAAAAGCTTCAAAAGTCTAAATATTACAGCTGACAGACCTTTCAGCTGTAAGGGCACTTTTTTCCTGAGCTGAGTGAATTTTAAAACTCACAATACTCCTCTCCCACTCCTACTTCAAGAGCCTGAGAATACGTGTGTGAAATATGGTACATGGCGCTGGGGAATGTGACTCTACCTAGTTCCCTGGGACTAGAGGTTCAAGAGGACCAGGAAGAGCCGAGAGGAGGTGGCTCTGCAGCTGGTGCAGAAAAAAGTCCTGAGGTTCACATACAAACAGCTTTGGCACCATTGAAAGGGCAGTGGATCTAGGCTCACACAGGCATACGTGCATGCATTCAGTCAGGCATTCAACACATAGCTGCTGAGCACCTCAAACATGCGCCAGGAACTGTGTTGCCTGCAGAGGAAGCAACAGTGAACAAGACAGGGACATGGTCCCTCTTGCAGCTTCAAGTCTTATTTCCTGTTTCTCAGAATCCTTGGGATTATCCAAAGTATAGGGCAAACCTTTTTAATTTTCATTCATCCATTCAACAAAGATTTTTTTAGGGTGCTCCACTGGCTTCTAGGGTTACAATGTTGACTAAAACTAGACAGTTGCATTTCACTTGAAATGTCATGGTGAGGCAAAAACAGTGGGCCAGTAGAGCCTATAGAAGGAGCTGTGTGATAGATTAAGCTCATCCACAAATTCTTTGGGGTTGCCCTCCACTGCCACCCCACTGAGAGGAGTTGTCTGTGTCCCTACTCCTTGAATCTGGCCTGGTTCTCACAGTGTGTTGACCAGTAGAATATGGTAAAGCAATGATTTACCCAGGCTTTTAAGAAGTAGCAGCATCCTGTCTTGGAATGCTTGGTCTCACGGAAGCCAGTTGCCATGAAATGGGTCTGAACATCCTGAGGCGGCCATACTGTGAGGAAGCTCAAGCCAGCTGTGTCAAGAGGCTATGCAGGGAGAAAGGCCCACTGAGTTCTGCTTATTCAACCATCCCAGGAGACAGTTGTAAACCTGCGCTGTATACCTTTAGCAAATCAACCTTCCTGAGCCTCTGATGCTTCACCTATAGAATCTTCTCCAGATGAATATTTCTAATTCACATTGCTGGTGTGAGAACCTCATGAGAAAATAGAAGGAAAGCACTTCATCAGATTGTGTGTTGCTAACACAGGCGAGGAGACATTACTGCTGTTATTCCATTATTTCCCAATGGCCCGTGGGTCGATCAGAAATAAAGCCACTGGGTTTTATAGCATCTCCTAGTTTTCTAGGAGAGTGAGCATAGGAGTTCAAGCCCTCTGAGGCTGACACCATGACTTCAGGAGCCAGTCTACCTCCTGAAGCTCCTCACCGACATCACGAGAAGCCAGGTGCCTCCTTCTGCACCAGAAGCCACTTTCCCTTTACAACAGCAGTTCTCAAACCTGAGCACATGCCATTAGTTCCCAGAAGGCTTGTTCAAATGCTGGCTGCTGAGCTCCACCCTTGGAGCACCCGTTTGCATTTCTAACGAGTGCCCAGGTGTGGCTGATGCTGCTCATCTACAGTCAAGTTTGAGAACTGCCTTAGATGAGCATGCACTCAATTGACTTTTCTGATTTTGGGGGTTGGGGGCGGAGGGTCTTCTATACTTGTCAGATGACATTCCCAAGAAAATTCAAGAACTAACAAGAAAAAAATTTCCTCTGGGTACTTTTGAGATCTAGTTGTTCTTGTTTTAAATAACTGGTAGGTTTTAAAAGCATGGAGCCAAGGTGCCTGGTTTCAAAACTGTGCACCAACGGCACTACCTGGGCCAGGTACCAACATTGTCAGACCAACGTGAGGATTAAGTTAATGCACTGAAAGCACCTAGAGCCGCAGCTGGCATCACGTAAGCACTTGATAAATGCGAGCTGTTAGCATTACTATTCCAAAGTGTGACTCACGTAATTCGTTATTTTATGGTTTTCACATAAAAACTGGTAGGAAGTTCAGCTTCAAATTCGTGACCCACCTCTGGGAAAACATATAGGACTGCAAGCATTTTGGGAACAAACCTCACTCCCAGCTTCATCTTGCATTTTAATATGTATTTTTCTTAGCACTCAATTCCCTTACTTCACTTTTATTTATCTTATCGAATTATTATGTGCTTCTATGAATGCCATTTTAAATCCTTTCTTGAACAAGGTGCATCTTATATGTATAAGGAAGTAGTTCTCCATTCATTTATACAGTTCCTCCATGAATAATCAAGGTGTTGCAGGTTCGAGATCCCCACACCCCAACTGCTTCAGGATCCTGATTGTTACCGTTACATGTTCAAGCACGTTAAGCACACAGTAATTACAGTAAACCACATGAGGAACATACAGAAGAATACGGCGGTTTTACACCTATCTTGCCAATCAACTTTCTCTCCTTTAGATTCTTGGAAGGACGTAGGATACATTCCACAAAATCAAGCTGCTGCCCAACTTTTGCTGCCTTTCTCTTATAACAATATTACTTACCCGTGACTGATAGAACCCAGTCTTTCCATTGTTTCTGTGGTATTCACTTGTTCAAGAAGCAATTATTGAGCAGCGAATATCTGTCACACACTGTGCAGGGCATTAGGGAGGTGACAGGCGAGAATACTCAAGACACTGTCTGTCCTCGAGGAATTTAGAATCCAGTGAGCAGACCCATAAAGTGACAGGCTATTACCATACTGCAAGGTGCATGTTATGAATAATAAGGGCCAACGACATCTACTGGACTCTTGCTACCCGCCAGGCACTGTTCTGTGCACCATACGGGAATGATTCCTTTTATCCTCACACCGACCATATGAGGCAGGCACGACCATCGCCCCACTTTGTAGTTGAAGGAAGGGAAGCACAGAGACTGAGAGAGCACACTGAAGGCGGAGACACAGACTTCAAACTCAAACTCGGGTAGTCTAACTCCAGGGCTTGCACCGTGAATCTCCCTATTATACTCGTTTTCTGCAACATAACATGATGGCGAGTTGGAGGAATAAAGGGTCAAAGGATCTTTGGACTCAGCAATGCAAAAAAGTAACTTTGGGCAGAAAAATTAATTAGTGAGAAGAGAGAAGGGCAGGACCTCTAGCAAAGCAGATCAGGTAGCAGAATTCGATAGTGTTCCATGGCACAGAACCACGGGCTGAGGGAAGGCTGAATAAGCAGCCTGCATAATGACCCGCGGGGCCATTGGAGGGTGGCCACGGTAGCAAACTGCATTACCAGCCCCCAGGAGACTAGCAGGCCCTGCGCAGGTAGCAATTACCTAAGTATCAAATCAGCGATTTCCATCAAGTTCATCAACAGACTGTGAGACCTGAGGCCTGAAAAGGTGCTCACCCGGGGTCTTCACATATGAAAGAAGAGGATAATTTTACAGCAGGTATTGTCCAAGGCTTCTGTGTCTACATGAGCTCTATGCTTTAACATTACATTGTGACATATGGAATTTATTTATTAATTATCTTCCAAGCCTAGATTTGGGTCCTGTGCCAGTTACCTATTGCTATATAACATACCACCCCGACACTAAGTAGTAAGACAGACATCGTATTATGAAGCTCATAATGTTGCAAGTTAGAACTTTGTGCACACCAAAAGGGAAATGGCTGTGGGGTGGTTTGAATAACTGGAGATGGCTGCGACACCCTGCCTGGGCCAACCTGTCTGAGGCCTTGGTTTTGGATTCCAATTGAATTCCTAGGTTCTTCTCTACATTATCCAAGCTGGGGTTAAAATAGCTAGGATGGCTTCTTCACGCAGATGCTGGCACCTGGCTGGAACTGCTGAGTAACCAGCGCTCACTGAGCTTCTGCCTCCCCGTGGCCCCTCAACACTGCTAGCCGGGGCCTCCTCACAGCATGGCAGCCTCGGAACAGTCATACCCATTCCACGGCAGCTGGCTTCCCTTAGAGCAAGCATTCCAAGAGAAGACGCTGCTACTTCTTTAAAGCTTGGGTGAGGCCATGTCTGCCATATTTGACTGGTCAACACAGTCTCAGAACCAAGCCAGATTCAAGGGGAAGGGGCACAGACATTTCCTCTCAAAGAATTTGTGGACAAGATTGCTCCATCACAGGGCACTTTCTGCAGCCACGCGTGGTACCTGCCTCACCACGACATTTAAACTGAATCATAACCGCACAATCCTAGTCAACGTTGAAACTCCAGGGGTCAGCACAGCACCCTCGATAAATCTCCAACTTTCGGTAGAGAGCTGAGGGACAGGTGCAGGGCCTGCAGTGGTATTGGTAAGTGTAACGGTTTATTTCCTCATTTGCTGAACTATCCCTGACCACCTGTTATGGGCTACAGTCTGTGTGATGCCATGAAGACAGTAAGAGCATCTCTTGTGTTCCTTGTGGGGTGTACACTCTATCACGGGAGATGTGGATGCGATAACATTTCACATTCATTGGATGGTTACTGTGTGGCCATTTCCATGCATCATTCCATTAACAACTCTACAAGAGATGGACTCGTTAAACTCATTCTCCAAACAAGAAAGTTGAGGTTTAAAGAGCCTAAGCTCAAATGTCACAAACCCAGGACTCCTAACCCCTGGACCACCCTGCTTCCATGGACCAATGCAAGCTGGTCATGACCTACAGGCACCTGCGGTGTTAAGGGTGAAGAGTACATCAGAATGGCGGAAGCCATAACGTGAGTAGGAACAATTTAAACCACAAAATGACGTGGGACAATCCCGAAATCCTATCCATAGCTTTTCCACTGCTTGGGATTTGGTAGTTATGAGGCAGAATTCTTTCATTGCCCACAAATCTGCATATAAATGCTTGCTTCCTTCTGTTAAGAGAGAGAAGCTCTGTTAAGACATCGTGACAACTCCCCATGTTCCCCCATTGTATGTAAAAGTCAGGACATTTGGATATTCAGAAGCCCGATGCAGGTCTTGACTTCAAAAGGCCTGCGGCGATAGGAATCTGGAGGTACTGTTTGCCTTGGCTGTCATGAATTTTAACATTAAAAGTTGTCCCTCCGATTAGGGAAGAGGGGTTCCTGCTGGGGAGCAGACACTTCTGTGATTGTCACAAGCCTGGGTGCAAAGCTCTCCGCCCTGGAGGCTCATGACAGCCTGCAGATAATAAAGTTGCCAGTTATTATAAAATGACTTTTCTTTGTATTTTTGTAGGTTACTCTAGAAACTCCGGCAGGCCATGGCTATCAGGAAGTAAGCTTCTGGGAATACAGGAATAGCCCTGAGGCACTGAGTGAGGTTCCCAATCCTGGGATGCAGGGATCCAGGGATCCAGCACAGCTGCTCGGCTCCCATGTTTCTGCCTGACGCTCCTACACCGACAAATTCCCAGGACTGTCCTTGCAATCTGGGACACACAGCATCCCTGGGCCCTTCCTAGCTGGACTTCCCCTCTCACTCCCCATTACCAAACCAAGTGCCCTTGAAACAAATTATTTTGTACAAGAGAGCCAGCTCTGTCTCCCTGCCATCACCTCATCTGCCACGCTCCCCTTGTTCCTGCCCCCAACCAAATTCTTGCTTCCTTTTCCATACCCACGCCCATCATTCTGTGAATATCTGAGAACACAAACAGTGGTAGCGAGGGTGGAGTTATCTGGACCAGGGACGGCCACACACCTCCCCAGGCACAGCGCCAGGAGGCGAATTTTCACCAAATCTTTAATGAAGTAAGAAAAAAAAGTGTAGAGTGGGTTTTCATGAAATTCAGTGTGTTCCGTTTAAATTCAGTTTGGGGATCTCTTTCGAGTAGCTACTGTAACAAATACCAAATGTCTTGGTGGTTTACTGCAATAGTAGTATGTTTCCTGCTACGGTGGTAATTAAGCTGTTGTCTCTTCTCAAAACCCACCTTTCCATATTCATCTTAGGATCTCAGGCTGCAACTGAGCAAAGCACATTGGGCTTTGATTACTGTTTCTTCCAGTAAGAGGCGCTAGAAGGAGACTGCAAGGCTGGAGGCAGGATAAGGGATGTGGTCCTTCCTGGGCTTGTTTTGTGTTTGTGTTTTTGTGGATTGTCTTGTTTTGCTATTCCTAGCAATGTCACCTGAGCACCACTTTCTTACCTGGAGGCAGCTGGTTCTAGAAGCAGTTGGTTTTACTCTACAGTTTTTTCCTCTTTCCCAGAAGAAGGCTCGAGTTAACAGAGATACGGGCCCTGCAGGGCTACAATGGTCCTCCTCAGAGGCGCGCGGGGAGGGGGGGGGTGGGGGGCCGGTTCAGCTCTGTGCCTGCTCACTCGCAATCCAGTGAGAATGTTGCAGGTTGGCAGGGACTGTCTGGACATATGCGCTCCTGTAACCCTGTGACTCCACCATCACCAAGGGCCTCAGGTCCTCCGCAGGATCCTTAGCGCCTGTCCCCCACTTGGGGAATTAAGAGAAAGGAGGATTGTGGGAGGTTTCTAAGGACCAGGAGCACGTGTTGAACTTCACTTCTGCCACACCCTGTCCATTTAAACGCAAAGGAGGCTGGGAACTGTAGTCAGGCGGTGGCTTTTGTTGCTAGCGCGGCAATCATTGCCACAATGTTCTTCCTACTCTTAGGTGTCACGATATCCTTTCATAAATTAGAGGACTAGTAAATGATAGGTTTTTGTCCCCCAAATCCCAGGGCTGTTGGTCAGTGACATCCAAAAGGCTGAGGACCATCGTTCATGCTAACACAGCAAGCCCCAGATGCCTTCTTTATGCGCGCGGAAAGCGATATCCTCAATCTGTTCATGCTCATTGCCAAGTTGTACCCTCTTTCCTTCTGAGACAGTGATGCACAAAGCTCCTCTCCCACTATTGTATGGAAAACCTGCAATCCTATCTCATCCCTGATTCCTAACACCAGAGTTAGAATTGTTCTCTAGTAAGCTAGCATGTTAGAGGCTCCAAAGGACTCTTGAAACTGGGACAGCATTGGCCAAATTCTTTGCTCTCCCTAGAAGAAAGTTTCTGTTAAAAAAAAGAAAAAAGAAAAAAAAGAAGACGACTACAAATGCAGAGTTTGAAAGAGTCTCTGTGTTAGTTTTGACATACTGATTTCTGCCTTTTGTAAAACTTGCTTTCCAGATAGTTGCTTAAGTTAATGTATTTACACTTGGCTTTCTCTTTAATCTTGGCAAACTATGAAATGTTTTGCATAAATCTCCACCTACCCATAAATCACTTTTGAATTCACGTTAGGTACGGTCACTCTAAAGGTATAAGTCATCTGGCCTTTAGAAGGCAATGCCAATTATGAGACATTCTTATGATATTATCCTATTGCCTGCAAAATGAAAACAAGTTTAGACTTCACTGCTATTTCTATTTTATTTTTTAAAAATAATTGAACCAGAAGTTTTCAGGGTGAATGGGCAGCACCCTTGTAGTTAGTGCAGGAAGAATGTTTTAAACCCAAGTCAGGGCTGTAAGAGGTAAAGACGCAATTAATAGTCTCCGAGTATATTTATACCAAAGGAAAAAAATTTAAAAGGAGAAACATCATGCCAGCGAGGTTTTTAAAAGGCTACTGTTTTTTCTTCTTTTACGTAACTTTTGCAAATTCAGGATGAGCTTGCCTGTAACTGACTATTGCTAGGAAATCTTAAATTCCAAAGGCCTCATGAGTATAAAAACCGATATGTTAAAGACCTCCAGAAACCTACTCCTCTTCCATTTTTCCTCTCATTCAAAGACACATTAACATCTAACAAGTCACTGGAGCTAAAACTTAGAATCATTCTTCTCAGCCTCCCGTGTACGGCTTCTGTACACATATCTATCACTGCATGAGTGATATTGCATCGTGTGTACCTCTTATTATTCTTGCCTTTCCTTCCAGCTACTTCAACACAGAAACCACTCTGTGATTGTTTTTGTTTCTCTAGTGCTTAGCACAGTGCTGACAGGGAGTAAGCACCAAATAAATGAATTCGAACCCTTCCCTTCCCCTAGATCTTTGCTTTTGTCACCAAGTCCCACCTATTTTTTTCTCTAAAATGTCTGTTGAATCTATCCTCTTCCTCAACATTCGGACCCTTGTCACCCTCGTTTGGGCTACCCAGAATCTTCCATTAACTGTTCTCTCTGACTCAGGCTCACAACTCCTCCACTGCCCTCCGTACAGGTGCCAAGTTACCTTTGTAAAAACACAAGTCTAATCAAGTTACCCCTTCGTCTAATGCCTTCAGTAGTTCCCTAGCTTCTGGAATAGAGTCGAAATTTCTCAGCATGATTCTCAACACAGCCTACCTGCCCAAGTTCATCACCAGAAACTTGCCACTGTGCGTCCTAAATTCTAGCCATTCCAAACAAATGATCAATTAACCAAGATATGTCCCATTAGTTTCAAAAAAAAAAAGATTCTTTCATTTATTCTTTCTCCTTCTTCCATTTAAAATGCTTTTTACACTCTCCTCAGAAAACTCCTACTCATCCATCCATGCCTAAATTAAAGTGTCACTTCTATGAAGCCAAAATATTCTCCAAATATTTGTTTATAGATCTTCCTCTTACACTAAATTTTGCACCCCTTAAGGGTAGGGACTGTGTCTAAATTATTATTTTCTCCTGGTGCCGAATTTAGTTTCTGATACCAAAGGCACCAAAAAAAATCTTTATTAAGAATAATTGCCAACCAGTACCTAGAATTCTTTGGTACTCTGAAATCCTAACTGGCACCTTCACTTCTACCAAGGCTGGATTCCTGTTCTTTTCAGGATGACTCCCCATGTGTGTTGTTTTATTACAAACTGGAAACTCTCCAGCACTCTCAGCTCAAAGTCACTGACTTGATAACATCTCTTTCTAAGCAGCTAAAAAAAAAAAAAAAAGTGAATTTACTTCTTCAGGGGAAAAAAAAACTGCTGGTGTTATAAATCTGAAACAAAGTTAGCATAGAGTGCTTTTCGTTGAAGACGATTATGATAATCTCATCCTAATTTTGAACTACATCCATATGCATTATCTGACTCGATAACATATTGACATAGATGGAAATAGTCAAACGCATTAGAGGGAGTCATTTGGACGTTTGCACCAGAATGCCCAGGGTTCCAGCCCCAGCTCCTCCACGTGCCAAATATTTAGCCTTGGAAACCTTGTTTAACCTCCTTAAGCCTCCTTAAACCCATGTTTCTATCAGTAAAAAAAAATAGGAAGAATGATAGTAAGAATAAGGATGATTTTCTATATGCAAACACTCTTCTCAGTGGTTTCCATGTAAGTCATTTAGTCCTGTATCAAGTGAAGTGGATACCGTGAACTGCCTTTAATTAGGAAACTGAGGCATAGCTAGTAACTGGGAAGGTCAGGATGGGGACCTGTGCTCTTTAACAGCCATGGAGAGCACCTCGGAGATTACTTCACATACCAAATGAGACCAAGCAAGTGCAGCCCTGCACAAAATCTGCAACACAGCAAATCCTTCAACCGTTCTCATTACCGTTGGTTAGGACAACAGCAAATATTCGGCGGAACTATACTGTTATCTAATCACCTGCCTATACCAAACACCAAAATAGAATTATTCACTGTTTTACAGCCTCAGAAGGAAAGCGAAAGGTGGGCAAAACAAAATAAGAGAGTAGATATGGAGACAACTTACAAATAAAAGGTACTTCAGGAAATGAATGGAGCTGTTGTGACAGGCAGGAATAGTTTGAAGGATGCTGCATCACCTGCATTTAATTGTCATTCCTAGTGTGAGGATTGCTCATTTTTCTCCTTAACAATTAGCCCGAACCTGTGGAAAAATGAAAATGTCCCTACACTGAGATAATTCTCTACTAATTTACATGTCCCTCTGACATCTCATTGATGAAGACCAGGCAGCCACATGTTAACCACCGGGTCAAAAGGAGAACTGAGCAGTGGGTTACACTCTCTAGTTCACAGTAACGTCTGCACAAGCCACACACCCACTTTATGTCAGATGTGTTTTTTCTTTCACAAGGATATAGGATAATAAAAGGCAAAGCACAAAAGAAGGAGGGAAGGGGGGGGCCCTAGACTGGGTTTCCCTGTGGACACAGATCACGTGATAATTTTGCTACGCCCACAGGGGAGCCAGCATGATATAAAAATTTTTAAAAGCCCTCCAAACCCATTCTCCCTCACTCTATCCCCCTAGGACCCGTAGAGGGGGCTGTCTCTGCAAATTCAACTGCTTTCCATGTTTTCCATTTGACTTGTTTTCTCCCCTCCAAACCACATGGATTCATCTTCCTTCCTTACGGTTTTAGTGAAAGCAAAATGACAGCAACTCTCACTTAAAGTAGCAGACTGATTATTTTTAATGGAAAGAAAACATGTTAATACAGGCATATAACACAATGTATGCCAAGCAAAGCTCCTGTCTTTGGGAAGCTCTGTCTGATAGAACTTTCTGCAAGGATAATTCATATCTTCACCACCTAATACAGCAGCCACTAGCCATGTGGGGCTCTGGAAATATGCCTACTGCATTTGAGGAAATAACTGTTTTGTGTCATTTAATTGTAATAAATCTGAACACCCACATATAGTGAGTGAGTACCATATTGGCCAGGGCACCTCCATAGACCACCATTCACTTCTACTAATGTGTAGGAAACAGCCACTAGGGTTCATAGTCTGAGATCCCAAGATGACCAAAAAAGTAAACTCAGAGGAAGCCAGTCCTCTGAAGGTGAGAAGACTTACAGAGATAACCAAAACCCAATGTTCCCAAAATTTGCTTCTAGAAGAACTGACTCTCACATTGGCCCTGGGCCACTTCATCACTCTTCAGTTCCAGCATATGGACCAATTCCTCCTCTATTACATGTAAGTAAAAGCCGGCTGCTGACATGTAAGTGGTAGGAAAACTCTGGAATTGACTGCCACCATGGCAGCAAGGACTGACAGAAGAAACTAAAAATCAAATATCACCCAAAGAAAAATAAATCATTTGTCTGTTCTTTTTCCCTTATAGAAACATGTACCCTGGCGTGCCTTCGGCTGGGAACTGGAGTAATTTGCTGTCTTACGACGATCAGTTTGCTAAGGAAGAGGGGAAGGTGACAAGCTATGCAAGGCTTGGGAAGAGCAAATGCCTAGCCTTTGTGAAAATACAAGAGTGAGCAAAGGATTGTGGGGCTGGGTCTTGAAAACAATGGAAGCATGGCCTTTTTGAAGCAGAGAGGAGACATGATCGTTTCAGGTTTTGTTAAGATGCTATGGCCTTTGCGAGGGGTGTGAGGGACCATTTAGGAGGCCTTTGCCATTGTTTCGACAAAACAGGATAAAAGTGAAGACTCTGACAGCAGAAGAGCCAAAGAGAGCAGGACAGAGCCAATAGGTGTTTAGGGGCAAAATTACAGAAGCTTCATAATGATTGGAGAAAGGCTGGAGGAAAGGGCCCTGGTTCATAGCTGAATGGAGAAAGGTGCTATTTCCTGAGATAAAGATGCCACAAAGGACCAGATTGGGGGGAAGAATAAGTTTCATTTTTGACACTTATATTTGAAGTATCTTTGATACAATAGGTTGGTGAGTAGACAATTGGACAAGTGCCCCTGGAGCTCGGACAAATGGCTTAGTCTATAATCTTAATCCCGCTTTAAAAAAAAATCCAACTAGTAGTTTTGTGAAACGTTTCACTTTTCAACCCATTAAAGGTGATGCCCAGAAGTATCATTAAGTACAGCAAGGAGCAAGCACTTCCCCATGATTCATCCTTTACAGGTCACAGCTCCACCCTCATAGACCCTCAGGCTGCCAGCCCCCTCCGGAAGAGGCTGCATTCACTGCTTCTTCTGGAGACACTGGGGAGCCGGGTCTTGCTCTCGCACTGCAGACCCCTTGCCTTCGCCACCCTTGGCCTGCCCATGACCCCGTCTCTGAGGCTGCAGTGGTCTTGAAGTTTCCGTCCTTTCTGACTTGTGACCCCATCTCCTGGACACTTCTTCAATCTACAGCCACATGATCCCTGAGTTTAGAAGCTCCACTGTCCACAGAGGCTGGGCTTGAAATGAGCCCCTACCTAGCCCCATGCTGCTGTCATGTAGGAATAGCCAGTATTGCTGGAGTTTACAGTTTCTTAAGAGGAGCTGAAAAGGTGACTTTAAAAAATAATAATACTAATAATAAACCTTTCTGCTTTTAAATACCTAACTCAGATTTTTTTTTTTTTTAAGAAGACCACCTGGGCCAAACAAAACCTATCCCAGGTCCCGTTTGTCCCATGGCCCATCAGTTTGTGACTCTTGGTGTCATTGATGGCATTCATTGACAATACCTGATTGGTACCTTCTCCCACCGAATCTGAACGCAACCTCAGACTCTATCTCAGCACAAACCTCCAGGGGGGAAACGGAGCAAATATTCAGAGCTGCATATGAGTCGGCACATCTTCGCCATGTCTGTTCCAGGGCTAACTAAATCCTATTCCGCAGAAACCAGAGCATCACAAAATGCACCCAAGTTCCTCTCCTCTCCTCCCTTCCAGAGGAACTGCCTCGGGACACATGCTCACATGCCTGAGTCCTTTCCGTGTCTGTTTCTAGCAGCGCATAATGTGTGACCTGAGTTTACAAACTATTCCTGTTCCTTTGCACATTGTATCTGCCAGTGACCTTTTAAACGCCATGCTGGCTCAATTAAATCAACCTCTTTATCTTTTTCTTTTTCTTTCTCTAGTCACTCTTGGCCTCCACCTGTCCTCTCAACTTTTTTTTTTTGTTTTTAAATCTCCATAGCATTTCCCTAAACACCTTGTCCTGATTAAAAGAAAGCCCCAGGCATTTTTCTTTATATAATTCTCTAATCTGACAATAATTGATGGAAAAGCCTTTTCATATACTGACCTCAGACCTCAAGGGCAATGAGAAGAATCTGTAAGCCCTGGAACTTCCTATAAAGTGGCTTTGTTTTCACCCAAGTTTAAATGAATGAAAGAACAAGTTCCCATTCATTCCAATTAGTAAAACACAATCATTTTCCCACCTAAAATTAAAGCTTAGACACCTTTCCTTGGGAAGACTTGAAGCTGAACACTTTTAATTGAAGCAAAACAGGAGCATTAAGAAGACATATTTCTCTAGAGCTGTCCCCCTTCACAGTCCTTGAATGCCAGGTATTGGCTTATATTTTAGCCAAGGTGAAAGATCCCTTTGCTGTTGTCTTTAAGGATCACCATTAAGAAAAGAGCCAGCAGTTACTCCATTATTGAGTTTTCTTTGTCAGGGGCAGAGGGAGGAGGAATTATAGCCTCATACCTTGGAAAGCGGTTGTATTATTCTGCCAGCGCTGCCATAACAAAGTACCACAGACGGGGTGTCATCAACAGCAGAAGTTTATTTTCTCACAGTTCTGCAGGCTAGATGTCCAAGGTCCAAGTATCAGAAAGTTTGGCTTCTCCCGAGGACCTCTTTCTTTGGCGTGTAGGTGGTTTCCTTCTCCCTTCTCTCTACATATGTTTGTGCCCTAATCCTCTTTTATTGGATTAGTCATATTGGATTAGAACCCACCCTAATGGTCTCGTTTTAACCTCATTACCTCTTGAAGACCCTAAATTCAAACACAGTTACATTCTGCAGTTCTGCGTGTTAGCACTTCAGCATATGAATTGTGGGGGAGAAAATACAATTCAGCCCATAGTGGGAGTATTGAGGATAACCTGCATTAGAGCAGAGTGTAAGTTTTTAGCGACAAGTAACAGGAACTCATTCATACCAATGAGAGCGAATAACAATCATCACCATCACCCAAAGAAAGAAAAAAACTCTTAAGGCAGTAACAGTTTCCAGGGGAGAGAATCTGGCTGTCCCAGCTTGGGTCACCATGGTCCAATAAGTTACGACCATGGTCATGTGATCGCCTATATCAAATATGACTGCCTAGGATGCCCCAGAGAACTGCAGCGATGTTCATAAAAAGGGGGAATGCAGATAGATGTATGCTCCCTGACCCGCGAATGTGGTCAATGCTCTAAAACTTGTTATGTGGATGAAAATATTTTCCTGAATGTCCCACTCTTTCTTTTTTTTCTTTTTTTCTTTTTTTTTTTTGCTATGCCTCAGCACCTGTTTCTCTCCTGCTAACTAGCCTACCTAGATATTTCTCCCCTTGAAGCATAGATAATAGGTAACTATAGCAACTTGTTGTACAGGTAATTGCTATAAAACATAGCCCGGGGGTTAGGAAGCCGTGGAGACCCTGACCCCTATGTTCGACTGGAGCATTAGTTCACGGCTAAGGTGAGTTTCTTGTCTCCAGAACAATCGATGGCTTACCTTTTAAAAATAAAGAAAAGTGTGTGCGCAGCTATTCTGCCTGAAAGCTCAGGCATTGAAGCAGCCCCAGGAGATGCAATTTCAAACAAGACTCACCTTTTCATCTCCCAGGTCCATGTTTTGGTTAGGTCTCAGTTGCCTCTAATCTTTCCCTTGGTTGTCTTGGCTTCAGCTGCCCGCCATTTCCAGGAGCCAGCTGATGAGGAAAGACACAGGGTCAGTAACAACCCCTTCAGATCTAACAAGGTAGCAGTCGCTTGGGTGCAGTCAGTTTAGCCCCCAAAGGTTCAGCCAGCAGGTTAGTCATCCCAGGACCCTCTGGTTCCTGGTGATTGCCCTCCTTATTCATTTGCTGTCACCTGGAATTCACGGACACAAGGACAACGTTCTTCCCTCTCTTCCTCTATTTTAAACTAAACATACAAGGTCTGCCCAGGAAAAGTCCAGCCATGGTTAATACAATGAGAATGGTTTGGGTGACATCAGTGTAACCTGACAACCGAGGAGAGTGGGCTGGAATGTGCGTGCGTGAACAATGACAGCTTCCCTTCACTAGTCAGGGGGAGCGGTAGACGCCGTTGAGTGAGCATGTGCACTGTGTGGCTGTTGCATTCAAAATGACTGAGTGAGTAAAGCGCTGAATCTGCATCCAATTTTGCTTTAAGCTTAAACATTCCTCCGTGGAAACTATTCAAATGATTCAGAAGGCTGCTGCTATGGGCAACTGGTGACTGGCAGCTTCATCGCAACAGCATGTACACTCACGCATCATGTCTCGTGCAGAGCTTTTTGGCAAAACACCAAATCACCCAGGTGACTCAGCCCCACTGCAGCCCAGGTGTGGTACCCTGCAACTTCTGGCTTTTCCCAAAACTAAAATCACCTTTGAAAGGGAAGAGATTTCAGAACGTCAATGAGATTCAGGAAAAAAACGATGGGGCAACTGGTGGCGACTGGGAGAACTATGTGAGGTCCCAAGGTGCCTACTTTGAAGGGGGCTAAGGCATCATCATCCTGTGTACAATGTTTCTTGTGTCTTGTATCTTCTTCAATAAATGCGTCTCTTTTTCATAGTACATGGCTGGATACTTTATGGACAGAACTTTTCATGGAACTGGAATGACTCATATTAAATTTGGGGGATAAAGAAACAGACATAATCCAGGGTTTTACAAACTCATCCTCTCTTATCAATGCTTTGGGAGACCGCTTGGCAATGAGCACGCGGATCCGGGAGCCGGGCTGCCTAGGTTGAAAGCCCAGCTCTACTGCTTATTAGCTCTGCCTTAGACAAGTTGTTAAACTCCTTCAGCTTCCGTTTCCTCACAGAGTTGTTACGATCATTAAACGAGCTAATATACCTAAAGGGCTTAGAGCTATATGATTTATTGCTATTATTATTACTACTGTGCTAATATAAAATCTGGCCTGAAGGGCCACCAAGGACTGGTCTGTGATAAAATGTAGGGACTGTCCTCATAGTTCCCCATTCAGGCCATTCTGCTCTCCTGTCTCTTTTCATTGCGTCCTTCTCAGCACCCAAGCATCTGGGATCCTCAGGGACACTTTCCCCCTCAGCACCCACCCACAACTCACCCTCTGGCTCTTGTCTCCCACCCGTCCTCCACCCCACTCTTATCCGTCTTCTCACAGCAGTGCCAATGTCCAGCCCTTATTGCCAGTGCTCTGGTTGCAATGGCAGTGAGAAGAAAACAGAACCTCTGAGGACTCCTAAGTGACGGAGGGAAAGCTGCAGTTAAATAAGGGGACTGTTGCCCAAGGCAATGCTAGGATTTAGCTAGATTCTCAGAACTCGGGAGGCACAGCTCCTTCCCACACTGCCGTAGAATGAACCTTGTGGCCCAGACTCGGCTGCCTTTCCGATTGAGCATTTGCCTTCTCACTGGTTTTCCAGTTCTCGGCTGGCTTCACTCCAGTCCATCCTCCAACCTGTGGTGATCGTCCTATAGCCCAAATCTACTCACAGCATTCCTCGACACTAGACCCTTCGTGCAATGTCCCGAACGCATCCCTGTGTCTTTTTACACACAGCTGGGTGATAGGAGGCCACACTGGCAGTTTCTCTTATTTATTTACTTACCTGTGTCTCCTAAGAAATTGTAAGCTCCTTGAGGACAGGAGCCCCTTCTCATATGTGCATTCCCACTCATATTTGCACTCCCACTGTTCACTCTAGCACGAGTTGTAACTCAGTGCTAAGTTGCATCGTTCCAAATCAAAGTGTTACAGGCATTTAGAGACGGGAAAACAATCTGGTACACTTACCACATATCCTTTATTTAAACAAGTCCATCTCTCCTCCAGGGCACTCTGCCCTCCTGCCATCTGTTAGGGCATCCTCTCAGCAACCAAGCAAACTTCTCCCAACAGGTCCCACCCAGAACTCACTTAATATATTGTACATGACAAAGTACTCGAACAACCAATGTTCTAGACTCCCCCCTACTTTAAAAAAAAAATCACCTTGTCAAGGTATGATTAACAAATGAAAAGCACAAGGAATTCCTATGACTCAACAGCCAAGAAACAAATAGGCCGATCAAAAAATGGGCCAAGGACCTGAATAGACACTTCCTCAAAGAAGACGTAAAAATGCTCGACAGGTGTATAAATAAGTGCTCAACGTCACTAATCACTGGAAAAGTGCAAATCAAAACCACAATGAGCTATCCCTTCACACCTGTTAGGATAAAAAGAGAGAGGGAGAGAGATAACAGGTGTTATCTGTTAACAGGTATGGAGGTTGCGGGGGAAGGGAACGCTGGTACACGATTGGTGGGAACGTAAATTGAAGCAACCACTATGTGAAACAGCATGGGGTTTTCTCTCCCACTTTACTGTGAACTCTTCAAGGTCAGGAATCGTGTTTTATCAGTTCTAGTACTTCCCTCAGCCCCAAGCCCAGAACAGAGTCTGAGCTATAATAAACGTTTGATGAGTGAATGAGGGAGGGAGGAGGACGGTGCTATTCTTCACACACAAAGATGACAGCATTACAGTCCTATCAACAGACTTAACCTTGGATATGCTTCCCACCACTGGGACGGATCATACGGATGCATCCATATTCTTTCATCCTGGTTACTGGGGAACCAGTGATTACAGCATGGCTGAGTGAGAGCTTTCAGTAGGGTCTGATTAGAGACAAAGCCAACTGGCTCTACCCTTAATGGAAGTTCTGCTTTTGGCCTACTCATCAGCGTCACTCACCCCCCAGCTGCGCAGGGGCCTTTGCGTGAAGTCAGTTTGCAACATAACCTGGCAGTGGGGCCGAGAAAAATAAGGACTCATCTTCTCCAAACTGCAATGACACTGAAAAAGCACACAGCACATGTCAAAGAATACAAGTCTTCCTTACATCCTCCTTTCCCTTCCCTTCCCTTCCCTCCTTTCTCCCCTCCCTCCTTTCTTCCTTTAATACATAACAGCAAATATGATGCTTCTATAAACTTGAACCCAACAACTTCGGTGGTTGATTAAACTCTTCAGCTTCACTCCCCTGATAATCAACTACAAAAGTCTTCAAAACACACACCAACCTCAGAGAGGTTTCATCACTTAATTACTATAAAACAACCCCACGGATTAATGCATGCTTGATCTCAAAGGAGTGGCAGTAACCTTTATGTTATTTATATCAATTGCACAGTCAGAAACACACACAGAGAAATCAGGCTTAGATATATGACACAAAGTCTGATTTAATGGGACGTGCTCTCAGCGGACCCACGAAGCCCATCCCTGACCCCCGCCATCACCCTCCCAAATACAACCCATATTCTCTGGGGATACTTTTTCCTGTTAAAATGCAAATACAATATAGGCTAAATTACATATCAAACCACGGTCAATCATTATGGCTTAGATAAGGCTAAATGAATTTACCCATCTTCCTCCGGCACTGGTGTTTACGGAGAATTAAGAGAGGGCACCTGGAGGCAATGAGCTGAGTAGCTGGAGCCAGTCCATCATCAAGGGGAGGAAATTAGGCTAAAGAGGAGTGAGGGCCCAAGCAAGCAAGCCTCCCTGCTTCATGTCTCTACTGCCTGCTTGGCGTGAATAAAATCATGGACGGCAGCGCGGGAATAAGAGGCGCAGGAGTCTGACTACAGCTAACATTGTATTCCGCAGAATCGAGTTTCCGAAATTTCCTGACTCTGATTTTCCATCGCGACGACCCTAAGCATGAGATGGCG
Source organism: Mormoops blainvillei (assembly GCA_004026545.1). Taxonomy (NCBI): domain Eukaryota; kingdom Metazoa; phylum Chordata; class Mammalia; order Chiroptera; family Mormoopidae; genus Mormoops; species Mormoops blainvillei. The sequence continues at coordinate 23,317 of PVJD01005258.1, forward strand.
TGAATTCCAACTTGGTGCGCCTCCGTGTAGATTCCTGACAAGCTCTGTGTAAATAATTTTTGATAGATCAAATTAGAGTATATTCTAGGGGAAAACTGGTGAGCTCATCTCGAACAGCGAGAAGGTCTTGACGGTTGTGTGTAAATGCACGCTTTTCTACGTTGGGCTTGCTTGCTAAGAAGTACACGTGCTGTGTGTGTTGAAACTCCCCCAGGAAGGCAGGATATTTATAATCCGATCACAACTACTGATTGAATTTATAGAATGCCTGTTCAGGTGGACAAGTCTCTGCAGAAGTGTCCTGATGACTTCAATATGCCTGTGTGGGAAACAGAGGGTAAATGGGATCATCCCCAAGCCGGTAAGAGATTTGCTCATCTGACAAGCCAGTAAAGGCATGAGCAGCCTTCTGTCTTGGGAAACAGAACACCAGCAACTAGGAGAGAGACTTCTTACAGCTGTGGGCTCTAATGTGAAAACAGCTGGTAACAAGTCTGTCTGAGCAGAAGCCTCAGTTCTATTGAAATAGTTAAGAGAAACTCAAGAATAATGGTATGTGTCACTGTGTCATATGAGGTTAGACAATCTACAGGGTGTTGTGAATAGACAAGCCCTACGTCTCATCAACTTCACCATGTTTGTACATGTCGATTCTTAAGAATATTTTCAGCAACAAAAATAATTGGCGTTTTAGGCAGCACCTGGGAGCAAAGGGCAGCGTGCCCCCCGACAACCTGGAATTACGCATGCCCAGCTACAGGGGAAACCAAACAAATCGACCCTGACTAGGAGGACCGAGTTCTTCTCTGAAACATAATCAAAGATGTTGGCACGTTGGAGCCCCACCCTGACCCAAAAGAAAACCTGTCCCAAACTATCTGCACTCTTTTGCTTTAAATCCGTACTTGGCTGCCTACTGATTAACGATGCAGCGCAGTACCACCCAGGCAGAGGCAGGAGGTCTCTCTGGTGGTAGACAATCCCATTGGCATTCTAGTTTATCCATCCGTCTCATGTGAATTGATTTAGTGAGTATCTATTGCTTTAAATCTGATCAATTCTAAGTATACTGATAAAGCCCAGTTTCTGTAGCCCACGGACAGTGGTACATTCACAAACCTACTGCTGCACTTCACCAAGTAGGCTTTCCATGGCTTTTTCCTTTCCTTTGCCATTGATCTCTTTCCATTCTTTTGCCATTGCTTAGAAGGCTGATTTTTCTTCCTTGGTATGACTCACGAGCAGGTTGGATACCATACCAACAGAGCCGGTCAATCTCTCACTCGTGTAATGAAAAACCTAGTCAAAGTGATTATTTGGCAGCACAGGCAGAGATGGAAGACCAGGCTCGAGTATGATTTTCAGTAACACCTAAGGTTAAACTTTTTAGCACCCCAGAGCTCTCTAAGAATTTGATGGAAAAAAAAAATTGGGGCCTCCTCTCCATTAAAATTCACAACCACAACATTTGGAGTTTGGGTTGGTCCATGAATTGCAACCTCATGCAAACCCCCCTTTCATAGACGGGGAAACTGAGGCTCAGTGAAGGGAAATGACCAACCCAAGATTATACAACTAGTTATAGGCAGAAACTGAATTAGGTCTTTAATATCTTCAAATCAACATCTGTGTGACCAATTATTTTTTCACCTTACAGTAAGTCATATTGACATCAAGTAGACACAGCCGTAACATGGAAACCTGTCAGTACATCGGAACATTCTGCCTGGGCAGCAGCCTCTCCCGGGACCCAGTAAGGGATCTGGAAAGGTCTCCTCACCGAGCCGACCCCCCTTCTCTAAGCCAAGCTGCATTTTGTCATCCAGTTCTTGAGGCTTTATTCATATCTTTCAAAACGGGAGGCGAGAGAGGAAAGCAGCATTGAACGACCCAATCTGAAGGAGATTACAGGAATCATCTCAGGGCTTTCCCTGCAATCCGAACTACATTGTGCAAACTTTGGGCTTGTCCAGTGATGTCAATCAAAGACATGGGAGATTATGGAAAGAAAAGTAGCCAGTGTATCTGGCCTAATGGAAACAGACCATCTAAGGGACCCAGGAAGGGTTCTCCTAAAGCAATTTCCCTGTAAAATATTAACTAACATGTCTATGATGTTTGATATTTCATAAAGTGCCTTCAGGTACATGAATCAACCAAGGAAGGAAAAAATAAAAAGAGAAAAGAACCAAATCCTCAACATGCAATGTTTTACTTCTAAAACCACTCTGGAATGAAGAACTCTCTTTTTAACCCGTAAGGCACCTCAGTGTGGCTAAGTAATTTGCACAAGGTCCCAGAGTAATGAGCACACCCAGGATCCAAATTTTGGTATCTGAGTAAAAAACCCTACTTTATAGATGACCAAGTAAAGTCTAGGAGTTCCCGTCACTGCCCTCGTTCATGCAGCTCCTAGTACTTAAACTTACACCCTTAGATCCTAAAGCAAGCTACTCATTCCACTGAGTCGTTGCTTCTCAACATCCTATGCAAAGCACCTAAATCAGAAGCACCCAGTAGCCTGTTCTTTGAGGAAAAATAGATATTGACTAGAGAGGTTCTCCAGCTGTGGTCCTTGGACCAACAGCACTCACTACAGCTGGGAACTTGTCAGAAATGCAAGTTCCCAGGCCCTACTCCGGACCTACTGAAACAGTCTGCCAAGTGATCTGAGGACCACTAAGTGGCCTGCTTTCCCTTAACCCTCTCTTATCAAAGCAACTCATTTACACCTGAGCCTCTTCTAGAGTGACCAGTTCTAACACCTATAACCTCCTCTTAAAAATCATTTAAAGGAGTTCAGTATTTTTTTTGTATTTTTTTAATCTTTATTGTATTTTTTTCCATAGCCTTTAGTCCCCTTATACCCTCCTCCGCCCACAATCCCCACACTGTTGTCTGTTGTCTGAGTCCTTTTTCCTTTTTGCTGGATCCCTCCACCGCCTGGCTCGCCCCGCCCCGCCCCCACTAGCTGTCATCCTGCTCAAGGAGTTCAGTATCTAATCTAAGTCCATCGTACTTCTCAAGGCTCCAAACCCGGTGGCCTTGATCGCCCTGCAGTTTCATTTAAGTCTCTCTTCCCCAAACACAGTTGGAAATCAGAGGGCTCAAGAAACTGCTGAAAAAACTCAACCCCAAGCATAGTCTCAGAGATTGTTTCCTAACGAAGAGGAAAAAGATCCCCAACGATACTGTTTGCTTAGGAACATGTTGTGATTTTCGAACAGAAATTTTTATGGAGAGGCTTATATTAAAAAATAGTTTCCTCCAGGAGAACCCATCAGGGCGCAAGTGTCTAGTCCAAGCTGAACTAGGCAAAAAGATGTTGGTGTGTGGGCCTTTCAGGGGTTCCTTATTTGTTGGTGGGTGATTTGTTTCATGACATTAAATGTTCTCATGCAGGCGCTGGCTGGGTGAAATAAAATGAATTCGTCTGATCTTGGGGAAAACCAACCCTAAAAGACGAATTCAGACTCTGTCCGCAGTTATTATTTGCTTGAATTACACTAGTGCGCTAACGAGGGATGAAAATGTATTACTTTTCCTGCAGTATGCTATATTTTATCACGGAAAACACAATCAGTGGTACCAAATACAAGTATAACGTTCGCGGGTTAAACCAGCACCTTCTTGCACCTCCTCACTTACTGCTTAGCAATTGAATGTACCCAGACGCCGGCTGTGGGCTACGTGTTGGCAAGGGATGATGCAACACTGCCACCATGTGGTTTCCGGGCGAAATTGGCTGAGACAGAGATAATATCCACCCTATTAAAATAGATGCACTGCTTCCCAGGCCTCCCTCTATGCTTCGCCTTCGCATTTTCAGCTTCCAAGTCAGCTGAAGAGGAGAGAGGAGGCCTGTCTCCAGATGGACGTGAGGCATTAGTCAGAGAGCGCAGTAAGCAGCTAAGTTACCCTTAGAAACTCCGTTTTCACCTCTCATTCACTACAGCCTGTTCTCTCCCCATCCTGTGCCTTTCTTGTCCATAGCTCCTTTGTGATTGCAGCATGATCAGTTTCCATGCCAGTCCTGCCTCTCGGCTGCTGGCCATTTAAGAGTGCCTATGAGCTCAAATCACAGGCCCTGTTCCCGTCCTGACCCTCCAAGCCGCACGAAGCCCACCTCCAACCATTAGAAACCAAGTTTTATCCTGGTCTGTGAGAAGGAAAAGGGAAAAATAAGGGGGAAAAGTGGGAAATTCAGAAAGCTCTTAACAGCGATCACTCCATCCATTGGCCTGCCCATTCTTTGGCATGTTTGACCCTTTCATGAATCATGTAGTGGGTTTTAGTTCGTATAAATGTCAAAGAATCTTACAAACCACCTGTAACTTCAGGAAAATGAGAATTAACTTTCCAAATGAATCAATGGCATATCAGTAAGCTTATTCATCTGCAAAGAAGAGTTGCCAACCCTTGAGTCAGAGTGCCTTCAGGGCTCCAACATCATGTGATTGCTTACAATCGGCCAGTAAAAACTAAAAGTGTGTAGAGGCGGATTAAGGTCATTGAGGCCCCCAGGTGCAGAAGGAAATATTGGGCCCCTTAAAAAAAGAGGGAGACAGGGAAAATAAAAATACATGCCTTCAGAAGTCGGGGCCCAGGGCACGTGCCTCATGTGCCCGCCAGTTAAATCTGCCTCTGGGTGTGTACCGTGTGCTGTGCCTGTGTCACAGGTTATCGAGAGGATAATAAACAACACAGACACCATCCCAGCTCCCTGGTTGCTCCTGTGCTGGAGGGAAAGCAGATATTTAATAAATGTACAAATGAGCTCTGTCCTCCAAAGGGCGATTGTTGAGTCCCCTCTGGGGATTTTCTCCCCTGTCCCACGAGGACGCAGTGCGGTGCTGCGGGGAGAGCATATGGGCCTGAAGTAGACCCAGGTTGGAAGTCAACCCTCCTCACCCAGCACCCGGAGACCTGGGCAGACACTTGGAGCCTCAGTGTGCTTGAATGGAATCAACACAGAAACCTCTACTTCGTGGGGATGGTAAGAGGACTCGATGTGTTCCTGGAAAAGCTCATTATTTGGGCATGAAAAGATGTGAAGTTCTTGGCACAGAATAACAAATGGCAGTGCTCCCCCCACAACCAGCATACTTCTCGTGACAAGAGTCACTTGGCAGCTGTCCTCACACAACCCTTGTCGTTGGTGTTACCTAAAGACTGAAGGCTGGATTTAACTTCCTCCCAGGAAAAATCTGGTTACCCCATAGTTTTACAGTTGTCCCCATATTATTAATGACCCCTCTATATGCCAGGGCCCAGCTAGGTCCTTCTGGTCCGTGCTTTTTCTGATTCTCAAAACTTTGCATTTTCTTAAACGCTACTTTCAAACACGCAATATTAGCATCTGGAAAAGCTCATTATTTGCATGGGGGATAAAGAATCTCTTTCACTCTCACGTTATGGGAGCTTTGATGTTTTCCAACCTAAAAAGTTAAATTCAAAATGGCTTTCAATGGAGAGGAGTTGGCATTGAGTGCCCACCCATGTGATGGCCGTATGATGGCAGAGAAGGAGATTTTTCTAAGCGAGTAAGCACATTCCTTTGATTGTTGCAATCTGCCCGCAAGCGGCTTTCGTCAAACTGCCATGCTAGTCTCTGTGCTCCTCTCTGCTCCCCTGAAGCAACCAGGAAGCTTTTCTCTTCTCCCGCACTCCCTCCACCTTGGAAGGCACTGCCTCCTGCTGACGCCTTTACAAGCACAGGTCTCCCTTTGGAGAGCCCAGAGGATGCTGGGAAATGTTCGTTCCTAATGAATTTTAAGAAACATATGACATACACTGTAGCCAGATCAATATTCACTTACACTATGCTCAGATGTACAAAAGAACTAACAGCCTTTTATTCCCCTGTAATTGATCTGGTTTCCCTCACAGGCCTTCACCCAGTCGATATCAGGAGGGAAAAAAAATGAAATGTTTGTCCAGCCTAGTAATTTAGTCTTTCTCTGTATCACATCTCGGCTTGGATCATTTGGATAAACGCTGAGTGTTTCAGAGGCTGATCCCTCTTGTCCGGCTCCTCCTAAGGATGGTACCGCTGAGGAAGGATGTGGCTCAACGTGACCTCACGAGGGCAGCGGGGAGATGGCTGGGGTCCCTGGATGTCAGTTGGCATCTGTTGTGGAGGGTCCAGGCTGCAATGGCCCCTGGAGGACTACTGAGGCATGAGCTCATGCCTGGCCATTCTGCTGGTGCCTCCGAAATCTGTGGCTGGCATAGCGCAATTCTTGCCGGTACACATGGGCGTGTCCCTGAGGCCTGGCCAGGGATCCCTGCCCTGCTGTCCTCGGCAACACTGGCTCTTCTGCCCACAGAAGCAACCGCTTTCCGCCAAGATCCTTAGTCCTGCTAAGTCCGCAAAATTCCATGGTCAGCCCTGGGGGCACGAGGTACCTCTAGGGCCCTTTCCGTCCCTTGAGCAGTAAGGTGGGCTCAGAAATGCCAGGCCCTTCACGGCCTACCCAGATTGTGCTGACCAGTGTCCTTTGAGGAAGCTGCCCACAGGTTGCTGCACAGGTGTTCCGTGAAAGAAATCTGCACCCAGAATCCCAACCTGCTGCTGCTGGCGTCGCACTCGCTCTCTCGCTCGCTCTCTCTCGCTCGCCCTCTCTCTCGCTCGCCCTCTCTCTCATACACACACACTCCCCATCTCCAGGGCGCAGGCCCAGAAGAAAGATCAAAACCTGAATCTCCCCCCTTCCTCACTTTCCTTCCTCCTCTCCCAATCCTCTCTCCCAAACCCGTGCCAAAAATGGTAGGTGGTGGATTTTGTGGATTTTCCATTTCGCCTACAAATGATCCTCCTCTGGACGTTGAGTCTTGTGCCCGACCTGTCCTAGGCAGAGTGGGGAACCTCTAAAGCTGGGAAATCTTAAGGTTTTAATTCACAGAGGTCTCCCCTCGACAAGTAAGGGGTGAGGTGGGAGTGGGGGGGCAATAAAAGGAGTTTGGGATATTTTTTCCTCTCTTGACAAAGATCTATCTCTCTGCAGACTCAAAAAAATATTACTTTAAATGTCAAACCTGAGATATTAATTCTTTCTCTTTGCATCCCTCTTTTAACCATCCTAAGAAGTATGCAGAGAAATGCAAAACAAAAATAATTCAAAGCAGCACCCACTGAACTACCTCAGCTCTTATGTCGCTCTCTCCAGACCCTCGCTGAGTACCCGCCGCATGCTCAGCGTTAGAGGAAGTCCTGCAGGGAGAACAGAAGAGACAGGCGACGTGGGCACAACCTCAAGGAATCTTCTATCTAATGGTAAGGAACAGGAATAACAGGTAAGACCTGACTTGCACACCTGTGTCGTGAGGCAATAAATGCTCTAGTTGGCAGTTCAAAAGGTGCTCTCCCGACCCCCAAGTTCCCCTCTCCTCTCCTGTACGGGTCTTCATTTTTTTTAATCTCTCTGCTGCATGGAACAAAAGCACTGAAGCGGAGAGAAAGCACACTTGACGCCCCCGTTGTCAGAAACCAGCAGTTCCCTGGGGGATAAGCCCAGCGGATGAGAACGCCCGCCAGGTCTCACTTCTGCACATGCAACTTGTACGCGTAATTATTTTGATTATTTCACGGGTCACATAAGACGTTACTAAGCAAACAGCCACTAATTGAATATTATGCAAAATGCCTTGTTCCTGTGCAGTCCTCTTCTATGGGAAGTATGGTCCACGGAAAAACAAATCTTACTGCACGTGAGTTTTACCTGCTTGCTTTAACTTCAGTGAGACCTCTTAAGAGAATGGTAAATGTTGTTTTTTTTTTTAATTAAACTTTCATAGAAGGCTTAAAAGGACGGACCTACGTATTGCCAGTAGTTACTATGGATCATGTGCGTGTGAATGTGTCTTTTCCACTCCGTGTGTGTGTTTTTTAAGATTCGCATCAACATTTAATTTAAAACCAAATAGAACATGAAAAAGTGTAACATTCAGAGATATTAACATCTTATACTTAATTTTATATAGTTTTTTTTTTGAAGATCACTTAGATTTCTACCAAGAGGGGAAAAAATAAAAGAGAGAGGAAAGTACAAGAGACCTGCTTACAGACAGGGCCACACAGACAGACGGACAGACAACAGGAGGAAGAGAAATCACCACAGGGCGTTTCCACCCCTGAAATCAGTTCGTCACGGGTTCCTTGGGTTTTCTTTAGCCTTCTGCTCCATGACCTTCTCCAGCAAATGAGTCCTCTTATGAACTGAATGTTTGTGACCTCCTCAAAATTTTTAAGCCGAAACCCTATCCTGCAATGTAATAGCATTAGGGGGCGGGACCGGTCTCTTATTTTTCCATCACCAGGCACTTTGCCCGGAGCTGCTCATGCTCGCTTTTCTATTCTAGGCTCTTCATTCCAGGTTCTTTGCAGGACTCGAACTGCAGCATCCAGGTCCCCCAGGCTATACTGCAGCACGTCCTACAGGCAGAGGCAGGCCGCAGCCTCAGGACACACCGGGACGGCCCAGCCACAGGAACAACAGGAGCTGCTGAGGGAGGATGGCGTCATCCTGTGTCTCAGTGGCCACAGGAACCAACTTATTAGGACTGCCTTTCAGGATTGGGTCAAACTTGAGGTATAAGCGCTGTTTTCTCAGGGCAGGCCCCTTAAATGGGCAAATTCCAAACTGCTCCAGATAACCCACCTCAGTCCCTGTGCCTAGAACTGCAGCGAGGTCTTGGAAACTGCTCTCCGCAGTCCGTGTCTGGCTGGGGTCCTGCCTAGGCTGCTCCGGTGAGCTCACCCCCCAAAGCCACCCCGTTGCCACCTCGCCCACGGTCCTCAGAGCCTCCCCTGCTATTTGGCTTTCTGTACATCTTCAGGTGATTCCAGTTTGCATGCGAAGTTTAGAAGCACTGATAAGGCACAGATTTGGTCCCAGTAAAGAGCCAGGTGAACTTAAGAAAGGGTGCACGTGAAAAAACTACAATTGTCTCATTTCCCTTGCCTCTTGTATGGCTTTCCTTAATTTGGGTCTTTCGTGATTGGCCAGAAAATCAGGCAACTCTTCATGTATTAAACTAGAGAATGCACTCTAGAGACAAGTGAACATAAAGGTTGGTGGGGTTTTTTTCTATACAGGAGTGGTCAAAAGTAGGTTTACTATTGTCCATGTGGAGAAAGACATGCAGGTAGTATTTATTACAATCGCGTTATTAACTCAAAAGGATGTTGCCACGGCCCAGTGGGACTCACAACTGTAACCTACTTTGTCAACTCCCGAATGTCTCATGCTTTTGTTTTTGCTCCCCTCTATCATGCAAGTCATTCAGATTTGACAATTATGACTAAAGTTTATCTAATATCTTTATGTCAGATGCCTTAATTTCTTGCCAATTAATTGAGGGTCACATGCTGGTAGAGCAGGTAACAGCCTCTCTAACAGAAGCCGCAAATAACTATTAATTCAAGTGAAATCAAATACTTCTCCTCACCCAGCTCCTTTCAGAGGGCCCGCCCGTCAATGAGTTCACAATTCTCTGCAAAGATGCTCCAGTTTTAGGGACCATTAACATCACCTGGGAAACTGATCCCTGGGCCCAGTCCCCAGGGTTTCTGCTTCTGTAGGTCTGGGCTGGCATCTGGGAATTTAAATATCTAAAGTTCCTAGGTGATGTTGATGTAAAAATAAATACAGATTTAGAAATGAGGGGAAAAAATACAGTTCTCCCTACGGCGAAAAAAATAAAAAGAGACCTTCTTTGAGGATTTTTTTTCTTTGAGCATTTACTTTCAAAAACTAGTCACTTATAAGCTCTTTCTCTGTCTCTTTGAAATGTATGTAAATCTTTTTAAAAGCTTAGTGACAAGAAAAAAGTTCTGAGATATTCTAAATTAAAATTACAGTGGTGGGCAAGTAAGAGAAAGACCTATTAATAGCTGTAGGCTGGCTCTGGCAGAAGACAGCTCCCACTCCTTAGTGGGTGTGGGAACTTTGGATTCTCTTCCAGGTGGCTATGCCCACAATTACCCTAAGGGGAGAATAGCCAAGCACTTTCGAGCCCCAGCAGTCTCTGCTTCTCACTCACACACGGACTTTACCAGCTTGCCCCTAGCCTACCAAGCAAGCAAACACATCTTCCTTGGACTCCACGCCTACTCCAGAACTAGCCTGGCTTCGCCTCCTGTCCTCTTTGTCTATAAATATCAATTCTTTCAGGGCTTCCATCTTCATATCCCACCCCAGCCCCCCAGCCTGAAGTATAAAAATGCTCAGGAAACTCTGGGACGATGAACAGGCTTCTCTTCTACCTCCTCATGCTGCCGGTGGGCTAGACTCCATACCCCAAGACCAGTCTTCCTCCTTTTTTTTTTTTTTTGCTACCAAATAAAGCCTTTCTTTTAAAAAGACTTTCAGCCATGGAAGGTTAAAAAAAATTATTTAACATAAGGCTCTTGCCAATTTTTTAATCCAGAAATGTTTCCTGAAGGACCAGGGACCCATCTCTCTGAAGTGTAGTCATCAAGAAAGCCAGAACTCCAGTCTCTCAGTGTCCTGGGCACATAGGAGCCTAACATCCTGGGCTCTTCTCAAAAACCTACCTCCTGTCATGAAGATGTGAGAAATTTACTTTTTCTTTGGATAAAGGCAATTAAACACAGAATGTCATCCCCATGACCCAGCGAATTTGGGAAGAGCTGTGTGGTGAATAGGTCTGTTAAGTCCACTTGAGGAATAAGTTATTGATTACCTTGGGAACATGTACGTAATGCTTAGCCCTAGAGAAGTGAGATTTCTTTCTGTCTTTGTAATCATAGTGGATCGCCTATGATCCAGGCCTCATTCTGGTTTAATGCCCATTCAATAATAAAACTATTTTCTTTCTCTTCCACCTTGTGAAAAGGATTTCTGGCTTGGCAGGATGTTTTGTTTTTCTGGTGTGGTTTTTGTATGCTCCAAGTTTTCTATATTAAATAATTATTATATTTATGGTATGATACCATGGAATTAATATAAGAATTAAATCCATCTGAATGCTATTCAGCTGTCTTGAGTTTTTTTAAAAAAACAAATATGAATTAAATATAGGAAGGAGGGATAATTCTGGAATATTCTGGATAATCTTTAATACAGTTAATTAACTGTCATAGACCTTGACTTCTCCATCTGAGGATTATGTCACTCGCATATTAATCAATTACAGGCTTTGGAAGATGCTCAACCATCTTTTCAGTACGTCCCAAAATACAGCTGACATCTCACATAATCACACACCAGTATCTCTGTGCCCTCCTGACACCTAGAGAGCTTTTTTCAAATGAAACTAAGACTTCCTTTGAGTCTATGGCTCTCTGTTAAGACCGCACACACAGTCAAGACTTTTCCTATGATTTTCAAGTAGTGAGAATATAAAAAGTAAAGAAATAGGTCTCTTTGACATTGGTGTAAAGACACCGCCCTACCTCATCCACATTATCTGTGTTATTTCTATCAGCAAAATATTCAGATTTGTTCATTGGGAATGTTAAATGTTTTTTAACACACAATGTACTTTAAATCATAGAAACAAGTATTTCCTATGCTTTTATTTACATTTGAAGAATGCCATAGCAATGAATAATGGCCTCATAACAAAGATCAATAACACTTTTCATTGCATTAAATTTTTTATCAGCCCTAAATTCAAACAGGGCCATTCTAAGATAACTATGAGCAAAAGAAACAAGAGGCTATTTGTATCTAAATTCCTATATTAAAATTCATTTTCGGACTAAACACCATGCAGTGGTGTCCAACCTTTTGGCAACTCCAGAAGAAGAGTTGTATTGGGCCACACATTAAATACATTGCAACGTGTAATCACAAAAAAAAAGAAAAAGAAATCATAATGTTTTAAGTAAATTTAGGATTTTGTGTTGGGCCACATTCATAGCCATCATGGGCAGCAGGCAGGCAGCCCGTGGGCTGCAGGTTAGACACCCCTGATAGATGTTAGGAGGTATATTTTGTTATTACGCCACTTAAATTGAGATTAGTTTTAGCAATTTAGTATCTACCACTAATCACACAAAAAGCCTCCAAATTCCTAAGATCCTAAGACCTGAACAATTAAAAGCACAGATCTGGAATCAGACAGATCTAACTTTAAATCTAGGCTTAACCATTAACCAAAAATGCAAACTAAGTAAGGTTAATTTAACCTCTCGGCAAAGTTTTCTCAACTAAAAGTGAGTTAAAACTAAGTGAGACGATACTCTTCCAAAGGGTAGCCATTAGATATTGTTACGTAATTTTTCTATCCAGCTCTGTCATTCCAAAGTACCTAGGTTTTCAGCTTTGCCAGTGTGTCACAGTTTACGACCTTGGTAATCTGTTTTGTTTTGTTTTGTTTTGTTTTGTTTTGTTTTGTTTTGTTTTTTAAAGAAAGAAAGTAGGAGAAGTTGGCAAAGTACTCTCAGAAATTATCAGTGAAAAGCCTGACTTCCAAATAAGGCACAGATTGTTCAATTTGTCCCTTTGAAAAGCAGAGCTCCGAGTCTATCACTCAGCCAAAAATAAAGTCAGAACTCAGTACAGTTCATTCCTATCAGAGACTTATTGCTTTCAACACAATTTATCACTCTATGGTACAAATCAGCATCACTACAGCATGTTTCAAATTAATTAAAAGACATACCTTTCCACCCAAGGTATAATCAAGGCAATTTACTCCCAAACATAATCAAGAAATTATGTCAAGTTAGATTAACTACATGAGGAATTTTTCATGTGCGAAGTTAATTGATTTTCCTATCTTTTTTATGTTTTAAATGAGGATTCTAAAAGACAGGGCTTTCCAAAATATCTCAACTCAGCAGAGTTTTGAAATATTTCTTCAAAAGAGATCACATTTTCTACCAAAAAACAACCCCCAGGCTGCGGGGCACAACAGGGCACCTTGTGAATTTATGGCCCCGCCGCTGCTGCAGCGTTCAGAAGGTCTGGGCCCCTTGGCCATGGTTACTTCTGAATACTTAGAAGAGGTCAAAAGGAATGATAAAAACATGATCGTTCTTTCTTTCAATAAAGCTTGGAGCTATGTATTTTAGTCCAGGTGAAGACAAGATCACTAGCTGCTCTTAGAACGGGAGAGCAGTGGGGAGGAAAAACTGGTTGCCACGTTTATCTCCAGCTTTGTCGGGGCAGGGCGGGGGCGGAGCTGTTCACCTGCAATGTTCACTTCCGTAAAGGGGACTGGTACCCTCTGCCGACAGCCAAAGAAGAGCCTTATTTAGACAGTAGACACAGCTGCCTCTGTGGCAAAGGGGATCTAAGAGGTTTCCTTGGTCCCAAATCTCTAGGCTAGAATTTCCGGGCCCTGAAATTGACTCTTGAGTTGCTCGAATCAAACTCCCTGATACGGAAATACAACAGAAGGGCAATGTTATGGCACCATGAGCACATATCACCCACATTTACCCAATATCTTAACTACTAAGGATCCTTTTTATCATGTACTTCTCCACACATTCACAGAGTCCATGTACTGAAACATCTTGCCAATCAAACTTAGGGCATTTATTAACCATCCTTTGATCACATTTTTTTTTCATTAATGAGGGACATAGAAAATGACAAGCTCTGGTTGGCACAGGGCTACCAGCATCATCAACACAGCGGGGTTGATAGACTCCCAGCCAATAGTCAGGGAGAGTGGTTCAGAGCCCAGACTCTGGAGCCAGAGCACCTGGTTTAGAAACACAGCTCTGCCAGTTGCCAGCTGTGTGACTTTGGGCAAGTTAAGCAGCCTCTCTGTGCTTCCATTTCCTCACCTGTAACATGCTAGTAGTAATGGTCCCTACCAGTAGGGTTGTTGGAGAGACATAAGAGAAATAAGTTAATTTATTTAAAGAGCTTATAATGATGTCTGAAATATAGTATATGGTAACTTATGATAGCTCTAATTTTTTAAACAGCTTGATTTCTAGAAATATCTCCAGGAAATATTCCTAGAAATTTGTATCCCTAGATGTTTGGACCTACATGAAGAACTTTACATTAAGGCCTTTTTAAAATTTCATCTTGTTTTCATGTGGCCCACAACTCAGCTCTTACCACTATAATTAATCACAGCTTTAATACCATCCTTCCACACAAAGTGAGGTGAGAATAAAAATTATCTATAATAGACTGTGTCAATGACACTAATGTTAATCACTTAAACACCTAGATCTTTTCAAATTACTGTTCCTTCATTCATAAAGTGTCACTAGGAAGTACATATTGTTTCCGTTTCCCCCGCTGCATTTGAAAACCCAAGATGCGAGCTTTTGTCTGGCAGCAGCCGTGCGCTTTGAGGGGCGGCGGATAATGGGCGGCCAGGAGAAGCCCTGGGTCCCACCAGGCGTCCGGGAGAAATGGCCCAAATGCCCTCGGTGGAGAGCTATGCCCGCATGAAATGAAGAATGCAGGGGATTCTGGCAAAAGGAGAATGGCAGTAGCCTAACCCGTCAAGTTCTTAAATGGATAACTATCCACAGGACGAGAGAGTTGGGCGGTACGCACGATCCCCCTACCAGCCGTCCTCGAGGCCACCGGCACTTGGGACACTGTTCCCAAGTGCTGACCCTGTAGACAGACACCTCCCGGCCACCCCCGCCGCCCCCCTCCCCTCGCCCCACCCCGACCCCCTGCCATCAGTTTTCAATACTGACTCTGCCATCTTGAGAAGTTGCTGCGGCTGGATTCCCTCATTTGTAAAATAGAGATAAGACCTGCTCCTACCTTATAGGGTTTTATAAGGATTAAAGGAGTTAATATATGCAAAGCTCCTGGGACAGCACCTGCACAGGTTAAGTGTTACATAAACCTAAAGTATTGCCTTTATTTAAAATATAATTTAATTTAAAATAAAATAAAATAAAATAAAATAAAATAAAATAATAAACAAGTTTCTAAGCTTCTCCCCAGCCCCAGTGAGTCAGAATTTGCAAACCTCCCCCAAGCGATTTTGATGTGCATCAGGTTTGGGAAGCACAGGTAGGCAATTTGACTTTAAACGAGGTTATCACTTGGTTATCTTATTTAAAATATCTCCAAATGGCCAAGGAACAGAAATATGAGACAGTTTCATGGATCGAGACCAGCATTCTTAACTGGCGTCAGTTTTGCCCCCCAAGGAACACTCGTCAGCTTCTGGAGAATTTTTTGCTTGTCACAGTTGGGAGGGGAGTGCTACTGACATCTAGTGAGTAGAAGCCAGAGATGCTGCTAAGCCTCCTACAATGCACAGGGCAGCTCCCATGTGAAGAATTATCAGGCCCAAAATGGAGAGCTAAGACTTTAACCCTGATCTAAACCAGTGCCTCTCAAACTTTTGAGCGCATACAAATCATCTGTGAATCTTACCGAAGTGTACATTTCCACTTAGTACACCTAGGGTGAGACCTGAGAGAGTCTGCTTTTGTCAGGGGCATCACCAAGGAGCTTGTTAGAATAATATGACTCCACCCCAGACCTGTCTGATCAAAATCTGTTTTTTAACAAGAGAATTTGCATTCCCATTAAAGTCTGAGACACTTTACTCTAAAAAATCCAATAAGATTGACACCGTTCCACAAAAGAGAAAGTTATCTTTCAGAAGTATTGACAAAGTATAAGACTAGATGCTATTCTCTAGGCAATTTTTGTTTTCATTTCGATATGATGGAGAACTGGAGGGATTTCATTAAATGGGTCCATGTTGGAGTATTCGGGCATTCAAAGTAGACCTTATTGTCAAAGCAGGAAACATCTCAGGGGTGTTCTGGGAAACAGGAAGAGGAGAGGCCAAAAAGGGAAGTGGGGAGGGAACAGAGAGAACTGGAGGGGAGGAAATGAGAGAGAGAGGAAAGGAAGAGAAGAAGGAAAAGACAGAAGAAGGAAGAACAAAGAAAATGAAGGAGAGGACGGAGAGCAGAAGGGAGGAGGGAGGAAAGAGAGGGAGGGAGGGGGAAAGAAAAGAGAGACTGAGTTTTGGGAAATGCTCCATACAAGGTTAAGCAAAAAGATTTTTTTTTTTTACTACAGGATTTCTCAAAGCCTCCAACAATCTAAGGTACAATTTGAAATTCCAAAAGGGGTATTTTCAACATTCGACCATAGAATCTTGTTTTTATAGATCAACTCCCTTCATCGGATACAATATCTGCCTTCAACAACCACCATTGAATGAGTAATTATGGGCTGGCCAAAAAGTTCATTTGGCCTTTTCCATACGATGGCTCTAGTAGCGCTTAGTTGTCTTCGATTTCATTCTAAACAACTTTGTTAGATTGTACTGTGTCAGCTGTCATATCAGCATGCATTTAAAAAAAACTTAGCAAGATTGGTGAATTTTTGCGTAGCCATCTTAATATTGAAGATATAAAAAACCGCAACATTTTTCGCATATTATGATTTATTTTTTCAAGAAAGGTAAAAACACAACTGAAATGCAAAAAAAAAAAAAAAAGATTTGTGCATTGTATGGAGAAGGTGCCATGACTGATAGCACATGTCGAAAGTGGTTCGTGAAGTTTCATGCTGGAGATTTCTCTCTGGACCGTGCTCCACGGTCAGCCAGACAAGTTGAAGGTGACAGCGATCAAATTGAGACATTAATTGAGAACAATCAACATTATACCACACGGGAGGTAGCCAACATACTCATAGTATCCAAATCAACAAAGTTATTAGTGAAAATGAAAAGTGTGTCTTATTTTATGGAAAAAACTAAATGGACTTTTTGGCCAGCCCAATATTTTGTGCCAGGCACCAGGCTAAGTGTTTACCCATATCGTCCCCTTTAACCCTCACAAAACTGTGAAGTAATACTGTGCCCTTTTTACAAAGAGTAAAGTAAGCCCACAGAGGGTACATTATTTACACAATCACCCATTTAATGTGTGCTGAACTCAAACCCTACTCTTCCTGGACCCCAAAACTCATCTTACCATTAAGACCTGAAGACCTTAATGAAACAATTGAATACTTATAAAACCTTATAGGAGGGGGGTAAAGAGGGTGCAGACAAGTCATATCTGTTGCTTGGTTTCCTCATGAAAGGCACCGCGTGAAACTCTCTTGGCACATAATTCCAATGACAGATGTGCCAACAGAGCTGCAAGAGCACGCCACTGTATTTTTCCAGCCCAAATTTACAGTGAAACAGAATTTGGGTCTATGTCAAGACAAGAGGCGATAAATGGATTCACAAGCTCCGATTTCACAGAGATGTGGACTTGTGAAGAAAGTTAATCGAAATCACAATGCTGAAAAATGAGCCCTGTGAAAAACCACCCACCACGCCAGCTCAGCTTGTGGTAGGAAAGATCAGTGAGTGCGCCCTCTCCTTGGCTTCTGGATCCCTCGGGACTTTGTCTTCTCAAAGGAGATCCTTGAGCTATCAGTTTCCTCCTCTGTAAAAGGAGGGAATGGAAATAAACAGTCTCAGAAGTGTCTTCCAACTCCAAATTACATTGCTTTCCAAAGTGGTCAAACCAATTTCAAATCGCCCTTTGGGAGCAGCTTATAGAACATTCCTTAGAAGGAGACAGAGATAAGATTAGTCCTCTCTACACAGGGATTTGTAACCACCTATTCAAGCTCAGTTTCATGCTTCCCCATATTATACATTTTTAATTCCACCCACAGCTTCTTGTTTACACTTTCCAGGTACCCACGGAGGTCACACACATCAGGACAGTCCTGGACTCCTCACTACCCACTTGTGATTGGAAGAAGCCAGAGAAGGAAAGAGCAAGAACCAGCAGTCCCCACAATGCATTGCACCTGTCATGTACGTCACTGCTTTTCTCACTTGGAAGGGCAAAGGTCATCGCCTCTTGCGCTCAACTAGTGCTTCTCAAACTATTTGGGGTGAAAAATCAGTTTTGTTTTTTGTTTAATTTCCAATTATTTATTAAAATGTAATACAAGTAAATTACTGGAAAAAGGAAAGGCTTCTTGAATGTCACAGCAATTTCAAATTGCTGTAAAAGTTACTAAATGTTTACTCTTCACTTTTATACATACTTTGCCAAGAGCCTGTAACAAACGGCTCATAACAAACAGTTCCCAGAACCACACAGCCACGCAGCCCACACTGAGTGGCACTGCCCCAAGCTCCTTTCCAAGTCATTTCCAGATACTTATCAGGCAATGTCTGCATCCGCTGCTAGGAGCTGTGGGCACCAATGATATCCAGATGATTGGTTTAAAACCTTTTTCAGACACTGAGATGAATGAGAATGAGGCTGGGCTATTGCAAAGTGATAGTATTATTAAATAACCCATAGGTTTTTTACATGAAAAGAGGGAAAATAGCATGTGGCTTGAGAAGTATCATATCTGAATGAGAGACAATGATATTTAATGGAGAATCAAACCTCCTATAATATCATAGAGTGTTACATTTGGAAGTCCAGACAAATCTCTACCCACTTTCGACACATTTTTTTCTTTACCCTGGCTTTAACTCTTGGAGATTGGAAGAAAAGCCTGCAAAGCAAAATCATAGGATTCAGCCTCCACTCCTTTCATCCCCCAAAACCTTGTCCATAGCTAAGCCTTCACTAAGTCTCACCAACTTTACCTCCACAAAAGGTCCTCACTCCACCCACTTGTCTCCTCTCCACCGTTGATGCCCACGCCAAGCCACCATCACCTACCACCAGCCTTAGCTGGTCTCCCTGCTTCTTCTCTTGACCCAACTCAATCCTATCAAGCAGAGTGGATCTCTTAAAATATAAAGCACATCAAAGGCTTTAAAAAAAAACAACCCAATCGCTTCCCATAGAACTGCGATTAGAATCCAACTCCCGACCATGGCTGACAATGTCATACTGTCTCTGGATCCCTGCGCCTGATTGTCAATCTATGCTTTCCCTCAGTGCACTCCAGCCACACAGGCTTTCTGTATGTTCCTCTGGTCACCAAGCTTGTTCCCACCTTGGGTCTTTAACCCGGGCCTTGGCTCACCCCGGAACTCCATTTCTGCATGTCATTGCCAGCCTGGCTCCGACTTGCCATTCCAGTCTCAGCTTACCTATAATGCGCTTCATAAGTTTCACCCTTACCACCGAAATGCTCTGCTTTACTTCATCCAGATTGATGAGCATTGTAGTGTTTACCACTGACTTGCGATCTGCCTTGTTCACTGCTGGAGCTCCGGAGTGCCGGTGCCTTGCATGTCATAAGCACTTGGTAAATACTTACTGTCTATAGGAAACCTTTCAACACTGTGCAGAAGTTTGTGCTTAGCTGCTACTTAGCAATATAAAAAATAACTAATTCAGTTCAAACAAGGGGCAATAAAAGAAGCTGAGGGATTTTTTTGCTGACTGACTTGGGATTTAATTACATGGAGGATTTTGATGAAAAGAAGGAAAAAATATTGTAGTACATTATGGTGTTAATGTGTGGGAGTTTCTTTATTTACCCTTGTCTCCTTCCTAGGGTTTTATTAATGAGCCAACTATCTTGTAAGTGAAAATGTATTACAATGAGTTCCATTTGGTCATGGGTCAAAATAAAATAACACAGTGTAATTTAAACGAAATGATGTTTGCTTAGTGAATGGCAGGCCCAGTTAACACTTGCATTTCTTCTTATGCACTTTAGCTGTGCACAACCCAAGATGAACAGACTCGGCCTCCATCAGTCTAGCTTATGGGAGGAAGAAGATGACACAGCTGCTCAGCAATCTAATTTGACCTCTGGAGAAAAATCAAGGTGACCCTCTCAAACAGCCACCCTTGGCAAACACTCACCACCTTGCCTGGCAGCTTCTGAATGTTAGGGGTGCCTTTCGACAGCCACTTCTGATTTTCTGGGCAGGTATCCACCACCTGATTACTTCCCAGAAGTGGCTTCGTGGACTAAAGCAGGGCACGGATCCCAGGGAGGCGACAATCCTCTTCAACAGATAACCTTCAAAAGAAGGGCAGCACCTTACGCCCACCTGTGTTAACTGTCGGCTGCCCACAACAGAGAGTGCAGTGGTGGGAATGCCCGTTATCACTGGCTTTCATCGCTGTGATAGAGAGAAGCTGCCCTTGTGGGCTGAGAGGGATAGATTTCAAGGGTTTCTTCGCCTTTGATGCCAACCCTTCACCACCACAAGATGAACACGTGCCATCTGTGGTATATAGCAAAGTGTCTAACGGGAGTGGGGTACGCAAGGCAATGCACACACGTACAGGTGTTTCGTGCTGCTGCTACTTCATCTAGATGAGCCACCTCTCCCCAAAAGAACATTGAGTCAACTTCTAGAAAGTATAACGAAAGTTTATTGACTTCTCTTCTTAGCTATTAAAGGTCGATACTCTATTTGCAGCAATGAGTGTAGCCAGTGCATTACTAAGTCACCACTGAGTTCCCTGGGTTAGTGCATGGACTTCTCTCTCCCGTGTCGAATTGGCCTCTCTGTGATAGTGTAAAGTACTATTTTCCTTCTTTCTCATCTCACCTAAGATGATGCTAAACATGTAACACTGAATCGATACTTAGTATATTCTTCATACTTTCTGTTTTGGCCAGTTATTGTTAACGATGTCATGAGTGTCAGATTTTGGGAAAATGAATGTGTAAGCACACTTTTCGCAAAATGTATTTTCTCATTTTTGTTTCTCATCCTGAACTGTAGGGATAGCATTAGACTGGTTATTTATTGATATAAGCATATGAGACCTTAATTTCAGCACAATGAGAAGTGATCACTTTGGGTACCCACTATGTAAAACTCTCCGTCGATCTTTGCGAATTGAGAACAATAATTAAATAGGACATAATGGACTCATTCATGCTGACAAATACAGATGTTATGTGAGTAAAATAAATTTCCAGAAATACTATCACTAACACTTTATACAGCGTCTGGCGTGTTAGGGACACACATGTCCTCATTTTTTTTTGAACACAGAAGAATCTTGGGTCCGACACCCAAGCCCCCATCCGCAATAAGCAGCATATATTCTTCTCTCTGTCTTAAATTAAAATCCATTCTCCAGGGTTCTGTGCACCTGCACATGAGCAGCCAGGTGTTCAGCTGTTTAAACACAAAACAACAACCAGCATGCATCTCTCCTGGACTGGGGGAGACAGACACAGATGCTACAGGCGAAGCCCACAGGCCAGAACAATAAAAGGGAAGAAAGCTGAACAAAGACAAACGCTGAACCTTTTTACCCCTGAGGAATGTTCGCAAACTCAATTTCAACAAAATAAAAAGTCGATACAGACTGACTAATCTATGAAACTTACTCAATTTGAAAATAAGCTGGATTCACTGAAAAATAATATAAATATACTCGTATACACATACGAAATGTAAATATTCATCAAAAATCATTGGAGTCAATGCATCAATAACTGAATGACACTACAACCAAAACATTTAAAGAAAAGTGTAACCTATTCCTCAGAAACTAAAGTCTCTACAGGAATGAGCCGACCTTTATTTTCCAAGCTAAGCCCTCTACAAGTCTGAGGCACTAACACAATTAAACCCAAAGGATTTAGAAAATCATTTTTGCAAAGATATCTGGTACCATGTTTCTTTAAGTCCCAATCTGTATATAATTCAAATACTTTCAAAGGGAAAAAAAAAGATGGGAATGAGAATAATTAGTAGTTTTTTTATCTGTCTGGTTGTTAAACACCCTAATTACTTCAAATGCCATTACTGCCACTTGCACATAAGCTGTCCTTTGAAATTACTTTTCAATCTAAACTAAAACTGATGCCAAGCTCTTCTGAGAATATAACCAATATTAATACAACTTGGAGAGTGATAGGGTTTACTTTTTTACCATAACATGGACGTCAGTGTTCTGAGTGCACACCATGCAGATAATCTACTGCCATCTGAAGTGGAGCCAGTGCCCCTGAACACCTCTCTAGACAGCGCTGGTCTGGGGCTTGTCTCCAGAAAGACTGTATATTTTTTATCAACATGAAAAGTATTTATAATTATATATCATGTGGCATAAGTTTTATAACTGACTTGCCATATTTTGGTACTAAAATGTATTTCTACATTCCTTCCTGCAAAATTTACTTCCATTAGAATTATATTGCTGGGTCTTTTTACCTCCCACTTTTGTACTGGATAGAATTACTTTTTTCTGATTGTTGACTAAATAAATCATTCTGGTGAAGCCGGCAAAGACAATTTTGCATTACTTTCTTTACCATAAATTCACCGGGCTAATAAATCATGACACTATTTGTTTCTATAATAAACCGTAACAAAGAAACCAGACACTAGATAAATATTCGTTGAATACAATAATGTGAATGTCATCTATTTCTGTGGCATTCCACCTGGATCTCGTAAGTAAATGAAGTCAGTGATGAGAACCACAATGTGCAGGAGACAACGCTTAACTGGAGTTGTAAGAATGAACGAGGCTTGGCGCTTGACCTTGGGGTTGGAGGGGAAGACACGTCCGTGAACAACTGTGACACAAGGCAGACTGTGATGAGTATGAATAGTGTGACAAAATGATATCAAGGTTCCAGGGAAGATGAAATTACAGGTGACTGGAGAATCAAAAAGGCTTCACGAAGGAGGTGACCCCAGTGCTACATCTTAAAGGAGGAGAAGACACTGCTTGGACAGAAATGAAGGGTGATCATCCAGAAAGAAAGAACAATGAGAAGAGACACATGAAGGTGGAAGGCAACGCTCAGGAGTCACACGTCGTCAGCTTTGTCTGTATCATGGGGGTCCACGGGAATAGAGCCTTGAGTGCAAATTGAGAAGTTTTTAAAAAATTCAACAGACAGTGAGCAGCTCAGTGGTAGTTTTGAAACAAGGTAGCAACATGAAAATCAGTATGAAAATTAAGGTGTAAAACAAGGTAGAACTGAGAGAACAGAGAGGCATCTAGGGTCTAACTGGGAAGTAAGAAGTCTCCCAGGAGGAAATAAGTGAAAAATGAAGGTTTAGAGAATGGCAAAGGAGATACAGAGAAGATACTGGAATCAAAAGATAGTGCAGAGGTAAACATAACAGACTCTGCCAACCAGTGGGGTGCCATGAAGAGCAACAGGAGCATTGGGAAAAGGAGGATCTGCTTTTGAGGCAACCAAGCTGCAGGCCCAGCACCCCAGTGTATCTCTTCCCCCTCTCGGAGTCAGGGGTCCTAGAACTCCCCTAGCTATCGCACGGTCACGCCTGAGGCTTTCTGTATCATGACGGAATGGGCACAACTCTCTTGACATCTCACTCCACTTCCTTTGCTCATTCATTCAACGTCGTAAACACAAGTGCTTATCACCATCAAGAGGTACTATGCTCAGCATTATCCAGGGTAAGACACTACCCTCGCCTTTGGTCCTGTTCTGGTGCAACCCTGGCAGAGAAGGGTGTGTTTTCCTGGTGTTTGTCTTTTTTTTTTTTTTCATGACAATGGTTTTACTGTTTGGTGGGTTTAAAAATCAACTAAAATTTAAAAAGAAAATAATACATTGGAACAAAAATGTGGAAGATGAAGTTGCAAAAAAATATATATCAGCAAAGAGAGCAAAAAGAGAAAAAACAGGAGAGAAGAGATTACAAAAACACAAGAGTATCAATGTAAGAAGTTCCACATCCAAAAAGTGAACATTTGGGAAAGCAAGAAAAGAGAAAAATAAAAAGAAGGATGCCATTTAAAAATTATTTACGGCAATTTCCTAGAATTGAAAGACACAGGTTTACAGACTAATAGGCTACTGAGAGCCCAGTGAGAGGGATGAAAATAGACCTATGCCAACACATATCGTCCATTTTCAGAATACGAGGGATAACGACAGAAAACAGTAAAAAAATCCTTCGCATTCCAGCCCTGCACACCCCTCCATCCAGTGGGACCTCCCCCAGTACAACACAGAGACCGCCCCCTTTCCACCAACTCCTCTCAACTGTAAGTCTGATCATGGCCCTCCTCTGTTTAAAACCCTCTTGCAGGTAACAATGCTCTCGGAACAAATAAAAATATAAAGAACACAGGGGAATTAGACTTTAAAACCACTTCTAAAGCCTGATGACTCAGGTGCATTAACAGTTTTGAATGAGAGGATGAAGGGCTCTGCTTTGCAGAGAGTTACTAAAATGGAGTTTTTCTTCTTCCTGCCTCACTCTTCAGGTCTTGTTTTCCTTCCCTTTGCAGCTTCCCGTTAGTCGTCAGTCCATACGTTTTAATTCAGAATGTTAGCAAGGTCAGTATCAGCACCGTGCCCCACGACTCATCACTGGAGTAGCATTTTTAAGGCAAGAAGTCACAGCAAGGTTTCAAAAGAGCATTTGAGAAGTGGATAAAGTTCCCATGTGAACGAAGGTTCTTTCAATTCTCCACAGGGGCATTATGAGGGAAAGAAAGGACATGTTAAACATGGAACAGTTCTATCCAATCAGCCTAGGTTTCCCAAATTTGCATTGGCCTTAAGATTACCAGGAGATGAGGGAGTTAGAACTTACACGTGCCCTGAACAATATAAAAAGTGCCCAATGTATATCCAGCCAAACTGAATTGATGAACTGGAATCCCTGGTTCTTCAAACTGATAAGCTTGATACTTTTGGCTTGATTCATTCAGTAAATGTTTATTGAACTCTTACTTCATGCCAGGCACTTCATTCGGGTGTTGGAGAAGCAGCAGGGGAGAGACAGGTCTGGCGCACGCCCTCTTGGCACTTTCGCTCTAATGAGAGTCAGATAATGAACCAGACAAGGTAGGGCAGTGGAATGCACAGTGACGAGGGAGGAGGTTTGTGAAAAAGGGATTAGATAGGGAGTCTCTGGGGAGATATTTTTCCCGAGACCTGAACAACAAGAGAAGGATCCAGCCATCGAAGACCAAGGAAGACCAGGCACAAAGAAGAGTGTGAGTCTAGGCCCTGTGGCAGAAACGAGGTGGAGTATTTGAAAAAGGAAAACAAATAGAAACCGGTCAGAGCAAAATACAAAATGGGGAAGAAGGAATGATGAGATTGGAGAGGTAAGCAGTGGCCATATTGTGTCAGCACTGGCCAGGCCACGGTCAGGGGTGGATTTCTCTTTCTCATATTGAGCAATATATTTCTAGAAAACTCTCAATAGGACTGCCTCTTTCATATCATTCCCCGTGCTATTGTATGCATTTACTGTTAACTTCCAAGAAACAAGTGAACGAAATTCTTTCATCTTTTTCATATTTTAATTTGACCATATAGAGTCACCTACACATGGGAAAATTCCTTTTTAAAAAAAATGAGGATCTAGTTCTGTCTAGTTCGCTCATGGGGGAAAAAAACTCTTGATGAAGGAGTCAAGGAAATTCAATAAGAGGTCAATACTTTTTCTGTGTCTGACTGCCACCACACTCAGCAAGCCGGGACTGACTGGTGTGAAGGCTTGAGATCTTCATTCAAGCTACTTTGTGTTGCAAAGGCCACATTGTTTCAAGACACTTTAAAATTTTACATGTTCTTCTCTCCCATTTTGGTGTATACATACAGGTGCCTCTCCTTACCTTCTTCTCTGCGTTAATCTTACCTCCAAAGGCACTGCCTAGTCCACGTGAGCGTTATCCATCAATATAAGCGCAGGCTTCTGCCACAGGCACTTGGTTAGGGTTTGCCAGCCAATGTAAAACAAGCCATTTACATCGATTCAAGGGATCCATAAAGCTGAAAGTCATGGAGGAGTAGCTGCTAGTTAGGGCAAGAGTAACGGTGCAACTGAGACAAAACGATTTCATTGAAAGGCTTTAAGGGACCCATTTTCCAGTGTCACTTTTGCTGTAATGCACAATTGCCCCAAATAATGCAGGAATCAAAAATTGCCGAAAGGAATGAAACCAAAACACAGCGCACCAACTCTACAGATAGGATGCTCCATAGTAACATTCCCTTGCCACTTACCCAGCCTAGTTAATGAAATGTGACACTGAAGTACCATTCTTTTTAAACACTTAGAAAGATGGCTTTGTTTCTTCTATTAGAAAACTATTTAAGTCCATACAATTGAGATGTCTTTAAAATGGTGAAGGCTTTTCTTTAAAATACCAAAATGCTGTGCATATATTGAGTCAAAAGAGTCTCTATCCCATGAACAATTACATCACAGCATGGTGGTCTCAAGTCAGTGTGTTATACAGGTTGCATGCTAGAATCTTCTCGACCTCCCAGTTGCTCTCTCACTCCCATATTGCATCATTTAACAATCCTTGCTAGTTCTATGCCCAAATCTCTAATCAAATCCATGCCCTCCACTTCCACCTACACTCTTTAATTCTGGCTTCTATCGTCTCCCCAAACTATTCTAATAATTTGCAACCAAAAACTCCTGATTTCTTCCTGACCAAGCTCAAATGCCCCCTCCTCTGTGAAGACCCCCCAGGTCTCCAAGGTGGGACTAAATCACTCCAACTTGCTTTGCCCCAGGAGCTCTCAGTACACACAACTGTCACAACATAGTTTACCCTCCACTTCAGAGCTGCAAGGAAGAATACGCAAACCACATGTAGAATTGTAACTGTTCCAGGAGCCTCATTTAAAAAGTAAAAAGAAATTGGTGAATTTAATAATACATTCTATTTAACCAGGTATATCCAAAATATTATCATACGAACATGTAATAACTACAAAAATATAACAACATATTCTACAGTTTTTCATACTAATCCTTTGAAATCCAATGTGTATCTTACATTTGTAGCATATTTTAAATTTAGACACTAAGTTGTCATCAAAATAATTGATCTGTATTTAGATGTCATAAAATTTACAGTCGAAAAAGTATAGATGCACATACCCAAGTTGTTCCAAATGTACTTGAAAGTTTTATAATAGCTGCATCAAATAATCAACTTTTTATTTTAAATTAAAATAAAGTTAACATTTAAAAATCAGCTCCTCCTACATGCTACATTTCAAGTGTTCTGTAGCCACAAACAGCTAGTGGCTATTCTATTGGACAGCGTAGATCTGCTGTAATTATTTGTATATACACATCTGTCTTCCCCACAAAATCAAACATGTCTAATTCACTCCTATCCTCCTCATTGTCTGGGCACATAAATGGTGTTTTATGAAAGTTCGTTGACTAGATAAAGAAAAATAGATGTAGGGAAAGAAAAATGGGATAACTGTAATAGCATAATCAATCAAATATACCAAAAAAAGAAAAAAACAATGTAGAAATCACTTCACTCCATTGTAACGTTAAATCAAGAGCATTCTTTTGTAAGGAATATAAATGGTCATTTTTATAAATACATATATACACACAGAGACAAGCACAGGACTGTATGAAGGCTCATTAAGACTAAGTATATTTGATTTGTCACAGACTCCTGCAATAATAAGAATTACTTCACACGTACTATATCCCCTTCATCCGTGCCTTCCTCCATCTTCTTGCCTTTCCTCAATGCACTGCTGGGAACCCTGCACAATGGCACTTCCTAATATGTCTTTGCATCCTCTAGCTGCTCCCCTATGTCTTGCCTTTTCAAATTATCTTTTAAGGTTTTGCAAACAGAGATCATTACTTGCACTTCATAACTATAATCACAATGGTATAAACAAAGTACAGGAATTTCATATATGACATGTAATCAATTCTTAGAGGTCTTCCTTTTCAGTGAAACCTTTCCCAATCAATCCCAGAGGCCCAACCTCTCAGCATTCATATTTATACCCACATGTCTGGACAGCTGCAGCCAGCGACCTCCTCATGAAATTGATTCTTCTCTATTTGCTACAACATGTTATGCATATGTGACTGTCTTGCACCCCCAAAAAGGTGGGTGGTATTTCCAAACTTCGTTCCAATACCACGCGTTCCCTAGGTACAGTGCTCTCATCAAAATGGACCCTTCTGTAGATATTGCTTCCTGTTCCCACTTGCCACTGCCATCAACCCCTACCAGCCACGGACTGCAGTGTCAACATGACAGAGGGGAACTCTCTGAGGGTAGAGATCTCTTTGGGCTTGTTAGGGGCATCTCCCTACAGAGAAAGAACTCTGATAAATCAATGCAGAAATAAATTTCCACAAAGGGGATTATAGTAGGTCTTTTATTCTATTTTTGCTTGAATAAGAGCAAAATGAAAAGTAGGAAATTGTCTTGGTGAATCAGTCATGGGGTTCCTCCAAGTCTGTGTCGGTGTTCTCTCTTTTCTGCTTGGATAGTTCTTTGATGGCATCTATCTCTGCAGGAGTGAACTTGGGGGTTAGCATCACAGTGTCATAATCAAATTCGTCATCAAGTCGGAAGGGCTGAACTTCATCCCCAAGCATCTACAAGCAGTAACAAAGGAGGGAAATAATTTACCATCACTGTAAGTAAAGATGAAGTTGAAAACATAAATTCCCTATTCATATTTAACTAAACTTTTTTTAGACTTTAGCTCTCTCAACTGATTAAGCTCCTTTTAAGTAAAGGAATAAAATCAATTATTCAATTTGACCTAATTTAAGCCCCTTAATATGCCCCATTTGTACCACCCTGACTCTAAATGAATATCATTAACTAATTCTGCCCTTGGCAAGAATCAGAAAGACTCTCTTGCACACATTCATAACATTTTTACCACTAGCAGTGTTAGAGCTAGAGGCATATGGAAAAACTAAGTTACATTAAAGGGTGAAAAAATATATCTTAGGATTTTGGTCAACCTTGAATATATTTTTACCATTTACTATAAAAAACGTATCAATAAAACAATTTTCAAAGTTAAAAATACTCTACACTTAATACATTTACTCCTTCAGATAATACCTATAACTCCTGGGCCAATGAGAACAGAAATTAAAACACATAATATCACCTTAAAAAGTCTAGGATTCTCCTTGTCCTACCAAGAATATTTGAAATATTACAGAATTTATCTATAAGTCAGAGTAACTGCAAAGAGATGTAATAATTTTGTATCTTATTCATAATCTGTGTTTTAAAGGTTTCCTAAAAGAACATAGATTTTAAAAAGCATATTTTTCCAATAAACAAACAGATCTTAAATCTCATTGTATTATTCCTTAAAAAGCCTCTCCAAAAGCAAACGGTGTGCGATGCAACGAAATCACCCAGGACCTCTGCGTAGCTCCATAATATGAATGGTGATGTTGGAATAACTGAAAACTATGGTTTATGCGAGAATGAAAAAAAATGCCCTGAAGCTGTAATCAGCTTTAAATATTCTTGCCTGGAAAATGATCCCACTGAGTGGCTTTTGCAATGTTCTTGAAAATGAAGCATATAGCTCAGACACTGTGCTGTTATTAAAGGTGGGGGAAAAAACCACGCCCATGAAAAAGTAAGTATCTCCTGTCTGTCCCACAAGTTGAATCTCACAGTTAGGTGTGCAGCGTTAATAGCAAACACCTGGCCACCTGTCACCCTTTCTTAGTAAAACCTGCATGAGAGCAAATTTCAGAGGCTGGTTATGTCCTCTCCATTACAATAGAAGGTGCGTGCTTTCCTGACAAAGGTAATGATGGGGGCTGTCACCGAATGTGTTCCCACCAAGGGCCTGCCCAGTACTAGGATCTGTGTGGGCATTAGCAGTAATCTTCCAACAACCCATCTTACAACACGCCAACAAATTAAGTAACTTGCCCAAGACTACACAATTAGTAAGGAAGAGAAGCAAGATCTGAATCCAAACTAATCTGCTTCAGATAAAGCTTCATCTTCTCACAAAAATGCCAGCAAAAATCAACCTCTAAGTTTTAACTATGCCAAGTCACAGCTGTTTGGGAGACAAGACCTTTTCTAAATAAGATAAACAAATCCCATAGCATATAATTTAGAAAGTACTCCAGGCTCCGCATCATACCATGACTGTCTGTCTATATTAAAGAGCAGCTGTACACAGGAAGCAAACTGCCACAAAGTAACAATGGGGTAATATCGCTGAGAGCAGCTCAAATGAAGAGACACACAGTCGAGGATACGACATGCCCGTGTCTTTACTACAAGCATCCTAGCAGTCTCCAGCTCTACTCAGAGATGAGCACTGAGACTTGCAGGCCTGGCCCCGCCCTGAGCCCGTTCTAATGGGCCCCGTTGGCAACAGGAGAAGTCCCACCTTTACCAGTGCGGTCAGTCTAATGGGATTCTTGCTGCCCTTTTATACCTGGTTAGAGGACTGGCATCCACATATCTACCAAGTTTCAGGCTTCCCCTACTCACGTGTGCCCACTGCACTAGGACTTTAAAGTCCTCCCTGACATACCTAAAACCTGCTTAGACTTTTACTAGCCACTCTCACTGGATGAAGTCACACTGTTTCCTAGAAGAGGTGATACCTAAGCAGAATCTTAAATGGTAACGTTAATTAACAAGGGTGAGGGAAGAAGGGCTTTGCCAATAAGGGGAGTGAGCAGGCCAAAAGAATGAAGATGCTGCATTTCACACGTGCGGATCCGTAAGTAGTTTCAATGTTGCCAGAGCATCAAGTGTAAGGTAGAGAGTGGCAGAGGGGAATGAAGACGATGTCAGGTCATGACAGGTCTTATACGTTGCTCATCTTAGAGATGATGAAAGTCACTGAAACATAGTTTGAAGGTAGGGTAGGTGCTTGGTCATCTATGCATTTCAGGTAAATTTCTTTATTCAAATTTTAACTGAGCACCTACAGTGAAACAGACGCTAGAGACACAGGCCTGTTGAAAACAGAAAGATACCTCCCCCTCCTGGAGATTACATCCAGACAGGTCAGGTGGAAGATTAAACAAAGGCGAGATTGGGAGACAGGATATGGGTCAGGAGCCTGCTGAAACAGTCCCGGCAGGAGAGAATGAGAATGGGGCTCTGTTAGAAGAGGTCTGAAAACATTAGAAAGTAAAACTGGTAGAACGTGATGACTGGTTTGGATTCGGAAAGGGAAGATCTAGGTTCCTAACAGAATCCAGACAGAAATGTCAACAGGCAATCAGATACACAAACCTGAAGCTGTGACAAAAGGCTGAAGCGAGAGGTAGACTTGGTGACATGAGCATAAGAGGTCATCCTACAGATGAAAATGGGTCCCAGAGTGACAGTGCGAAGCGCCGGGGGCTCAGCGGGCATCCCTGAGGAACAGCTCCCACGGGGTGGATGGAGGAGTGGGGCAGGGGAGGAACCCGCAAGAGCCACGCCCCGAGGCTGAGGAGCATAGTGAAGTGAGAGCACCAGTGACTGGAGCCAAGGACACTCTTCAGTATATTGAATGGGAATCAGGGGGAAAAAGAAGCAGACTCGTAGAGTCAAGTCCAATGGTTTCCTAAGTCTCAATGAGAGAGAGGAAAAAGAACAGACAGTAGCCAAAGAAGGGTCCAAAGTAAAGGGAAGGTTGTTTTGTTTTGTGTTTTGTTTTGTTTTGTGTTTTGTTTTGCTTTGTTTTGTTTTGTTAAGGATCAGAGAGACTTGAACATGTTTCCGTGTTGAGCAGAATGAACCAATAGAGAAGAGAAGAATGACCCTACCCTAACCATCTGATTACCCTAGAAAACCGCTCCCTGTAGGTGGTGAGGCTTTTTGTTTATTTGTTTCTTTGACATTCATTGCATGTCTACTATATGCACAGCACTGAACTCGCACTGGTTCTGCTGTTTTGCATTTTAATTAGGTTAGCTTATGAACACATGCCTGAGCGACTTCAGAGAGTTCCAAGACAAGGGGCACATGTATAACTCATGTGAAACTAGATACACACTGCAACTCAGAAGACACCACTGTGACCTTAGAAAGACAGACTTTAAAATATAGTAATGCAGAATTCTACTTATGTATTTCAGCTGCTGGCTACTGTGGCACACTTGGGGAGCTTCCTTCTTTCTAAAATGAACCCTAAAGTGAGGTTCATTTTAGGGTCCTGAGCTAAAAGACTCCAGGGTTTTTAGATTACAAACTCAAAACTCTGATTCATTTCAAAGGGAAGAATTCGTACAATGGAATGTCAAATCCCCTGCTATTAAACAGAAAACAACTGTGAATTAAGTTATTAACTTGGTATTTTTGCCTAAGGAGCTGAGAGAAATATCTGGATTTCAGATGTCTAATTTCAATCTAATTGAAATCTTTTTGTAGCCTCTCAGAGAACAGAATTTGTACACTAGCAGAAAACTGCTAGTTTCCTTAAAATT
The DNA here is from genome assembly GCA_004026545.1 of Mormoops blainvillei. Classification (NCBI taxonomy): domain Eukaryota; kingdom Metazoa; phylum Chordata; class Mammalia; order Chiroptera; family Mormoopidae; genus Mormoops; species Mormoops blainvillei. Next base: position 55,372 of record PVJD01005258.1, read on the forward strand.
GCTCACGTGACTTTTTCTGAGAGACTGCTACAAGAGGAATCATTTTCATTCATAGGATCGCATAGGCAAATTAAAGAAAACAGAGCTAATGCTTAAATCAATAAAAGCGGCATTTAGCCATAGACTCTCTTACAAATCAGTATGATAAATAAACTGTCTATCTAGGTGAAAAATTTTAAAGTCCTAATATGAATAGGAAAAACAGGAGAACTCCCAATGAAATACTACGAAAGTTTCTTCTATGATGTTTTCTATGGGTTGGGGGGTGAGGAGGAGGAACTCACAATTTTTCATTTTCCTAATGTGAATTCTTTTCATCAAAATAGATTAACCACAATGGTCGGTTCAGTACCTGGAGCATTGTCCTGTGCACCAAAAGGCTGCCAGTTCAGTCCCTGGTCAGGGCACGTATGGGAGTCAATCAATCAATGTTTCTCTCTCACATTGATGTCCACCTATCTCTCTCTCTCTCTCCCTGGCCTCCCACCCTCCCCGTCTCTCTAAGATCAATGAATATATCCTCAGGTGAGGATTGAAAAAAATTTTTTAAATAGATTAACTAAGGGAAAAGAATGTGGAAGGTTCTTGGAAATAGAAAAGTAGATGGTTCCTGGAAAATGCACATGTATATAACCAATGACAAAATTGCAAAAAATAATTTTTAATTAGTCCAGTGCACATTGGGAAGTCATGGATTGATTGATTGATTTATTTTATCCTTACCCAATGGCATGCTCATTGATTTTAGAAAGAGTGGAAGGGTGGTTGAGAGAGAGGGAAACATCAATGTGAGAGAGAAACATCAATCAGCTGCCTCTCATAGGTGCCTTGATCAGGGACCGAACCTGCAACCTAGGCATGTGCCCTGACCTGGAAGCAAACATGTGACCCTTCGGTTTACAGGAATGACATCCCAACCAACTGAGCCACATTGGCCAGGGCAAGGCATGGGTTCTTACTATGCAATACAGGAAGTCAGGGTATCCGAGATACATTCTCATCTTTGGAGACTGAAGTCACAAAAAGCAACTACCGCTAACTCTAACCCTCAGTTAGCCCTTCCAGGATATATTTGCTGGAAATTGATGCTGATGTCCTTTTTCTGACACTGGGTGCTTTAAAATAAGATTAATACTATTAAACCACAGCAGAGTTGGTACAGTACTATGATGCTAACAGTTCTGAAAAGTTTGTCTAATAAACAATGGTTAGAAATAAAATCCCAAACCAAGATATTATCTGGGTATTGAAAAAACAGCAAAAATTATTCATCTGTGTCTCATGAGTTTGCTAACACACACACACACACACACACACACACACACACACACACAGCTTATATCATTTTGATTCCAACATTTTAAAATGTTCACATTTTCTGGGGAAGAAATTTATACTCCTTTTGAAGATACAATTGTATATATGGTTTTAAATTACATTTTACTGGCTATTTGATAGGTTCGAGAAATCATTCAGATTTCTTTAATCCATCAAGTAAAACCACTTTATAAAAATTTTCTATAATGGCATTAGGTGCCATGACCACTAATTAGTCAAATAATTTGTATGGTCACAATGGAAGTCAAGAACATAAGTCTTTGAAAGAAATTGATTCCTGCCAGAAATAACTTTGCAATTTTAGCTTCTTACTACTCAAAAAAGCAATCCATAATTCAAAAAGTACATTGAAAAGTTGCTGTCCCTACTAGTTTATCTGGTAACCAATTTAGGGGTTTAACACAAGCCTACAAGCATCCTAGACATATGTCTGTGATATCAGTGTGCAAAGTTTTAAGATAAAGGGATAATTTAAAATTGAAATGTGTGGGTTACTTTTGAGTGAACAACTGCTTCCATAACAAGTGGCAAGACTAGTACAGACTAGCACCTGAATAATGAAATAATCAGGAAACATCCTCCGGGCTTTTTTAGGGAGCAAGAAGGCAGAGCCCGTAACAACCTCTGCGCCTGCAGGACCCCTCAGAGTAAACAGGGTATAAAGGTCACACCCAGCACGGCCAGCTGCCTCAGCTGGTGCGCGTTTGTCAAGTATACATAGAAGAGTTGGAAATGATGGCAAAAGACGACTTCTAAGTTGTGCATTTGGGACAGAAAACATGTGGCAGAGATTCCATTCTACCTGCTGGTGAAGCCACTGGCCAGATGACATTTCCCAGCCTCCCTTGTGGCTGGACAGAACACAGTTCCAGAGAAGGAACTGTGACGATCCCCGGGAAGAGAACCACTTGCCAACTTTAAAGACCCTTCACAGACTGTTGCATGAAATAAACAAATTTCTATCTCCTCCAGCCACGGAATTACTGTAGCAGCCTGGCCTTCCCTTAACTGCTACAAGATGTTTACAGGACCTTAGAAACAATAATGCAGAGGGAAAAGGTTGGTTCAGACTAAAAGAGATAAGAAACCTGCCCGTCCTTTCTGGTACACTGTCCCCAGGTAGCCCTGGCCTGTAGCATGGCACACATCATGAAACGAGAATAGTTTCCGTGTAAAAATCTAATTGTTCTCTGTGTTTATAAAGAAATATATGCATTAGAGATAGATATGGCAGTGGGAGGGACCCCATTAAGCAACATGAATTCTAAATTTTCCCAAACCTGAGAAAAATACAAAAGCACACAGGTCTAGTAGCATTTCTATGAAAGGACAAGTTACCACGCCAGGCAGTTTCGAGACTGACTGAATTCCCTGTGGAGTACCTCGTCCCTTTGTTTGTCCACTCCTTTCACCGAGGGCCTTGGCTTTGCTCCAGGGGTCCGGGGCTGGGCCATGGAGGGAATGTAAGAAGGGACATGGGTGCTTATGTCCTGCTCCACTTCTCCGGGCAGCAGCAGCAAATCTGTTGGATACAAAATATTCCACTTGATCCTTTCACCAAGTTCACATTTGAACTAAATCATCTTAAAGCCTATCACAGTCAAAAGAATAAAGCAAATGTGCTCAAATAGAGTTAAGTCCATTTCACAATGTCTGTCCTCCTCTGGGAGCTTGACTCAAGGGATTCACCTTTCTGGAAAGCAGAAGTCCTTAGTGCCTTTACTTTTAGCTTATTTTTGCAAAGTTACATTCTATCCAAAAGGTCTGGGAGAGATATTGTTTGGGAGTGACTTGTTCATGCCTCTCACCTCTCAACCCAATCTTTACCACTATAGGAAAATAAAGCAAGGAGATACTATTTTTGCCTCATTTTCCTGAGGGCCGAAGAGAAAGGAAATGGAGTGTTGATTCCATCCCATAATGATATGGCAATATTTCAAAAAAAACATATTAAAAAACAATGATGCCTGAAGGAAAGAACTTTAACTTTCAGCAGAAAAATGAGCTACTCTGTCATATTCAGAATGCATGGTCTAATTTTCAACACCTGCAAACAACAAAAGCGTGCTTCCGGCTTGTTTGGCACAAATACAAGAGTTCAATAACCAATCTCGGTTCTCTGATCAACCCATTGTAAGGGGATGTGTTCCCTTATTTTTGCACATGTGACAGTACATGGAAGCACCACAGACAAGCGATGCTCTTCCACAGCTTTCTTTGTGGAGGACAAAAAAACAAATAGAAGCACAACAGGCTTCCTCCTCGGTCTAAGTGTACAAAGGACCAGAAGGGCTGCTGGAGCCAGCCAGTGACTTGCAGCTGGCTCAGGACGATGCTGCCTGCTACTCAGTGATGGTCCCATGAGGATGCTATGTTCTCGCTGAAGTGGCTAACTACCAAGAGGCATGCCTTGGCTGTTGCCAGTAGCAGCACATATAGGGAGATGACTGAGCACAATTCAATATTCAAAAACTGGAATTCATTTGAAATACATCTCTCACCACTGTGATATCACCTTCACAAAAAACTGTAATTACAAAATTCATAAGACTCCTGCAACAGAGAACATGGAGAGCCTAGAAACTGAGCATGTAGGAGGGGGGATAGTGAAGAAGGTAGTTTTACTATGATTAATTATTGAAACCATAACATATGACCTAATTAACTAGCAGAAATAAAAACAATAATAATAATCAGCTCTTATGAGCTGACTTATTATCTGCACTGTTAACTCAGCTATTCCAACAGCTCTCTTATTTCCCATCTTACAGACAATGATCTCTAAGCACTGAGCATAACCTCATTCAAGGTGCCACAGCTAGAAAGTGGCAGAGCTGGGCAGTCTGTCTGCAAAGACCATGGTGTCGCATTACAAACTTCCTTTAAATAAGCATTTTCATTACAAAGATTATTTAAATCTATCGGTTTATACGTCGAAATTCAGGGCCAAGAAATGTCACTAAAGTAGCCCATTAGCATGGTTAGTCAGTGTTAAGTACACTTAAACATATTATACCCAGAGAAGAAATATTTTTAAACTCAGTAAGATTGATGGAAAGATTGGCTTTCCAATATATCTAGTTTTGAGTTCATAGCCAAATTTAGTGTAACTGGCTAGGAGGGTACACGCCTGGCTAGGGGCCTGCCAGCAGCAAAGGCAAGAAGAGAAGAGTTCAGGCATCTTAATGTACAAACCAGTACCCCCCAAGGCCCACTGACTGCCGGCGCAAGCGTCAGCTCAAGTGTAAGATAAAAATCAGTTCTGCCTTCAGAGCTGTTTAAAATCTGATGGACGACACTATGCAGCAAGGGGGACAGTTCTGCAATTCCTTTTCTAAACCTCTTCACCTCTCTAGGATTTTGCAGAGTGTCTTCTTTTGTAAAAACTCTATTGCCATGGGAACGATTCCTTGAGACTCAGAATCCTCCACACTCTTCTTGCCGTTTGTTTCTTCAGTGTACAAGCAAAATGCCCACATGCAAACTACTGGCGCCTAACCCAGCCTCTGGTACACAGTGTATTCCCAACAAATACCTGGACAGGAAATGGTTGCCTGCATCCCAACTTTTAAACTGAACAGCAAGTATCAAGAGTCTACCTTACCCTCAAAAACTAAACTTTGTTACAGGGATTTTCACACAAAAAATCAGTCAGAGAATAATCAAAACTGAACAGCCTCAACTCTAAAACGTACAGATTCATAAAAAGAATAAAACCAATATGGGTAAGAACTGTCTAGTAAGACAGCTATGAAGAAAGCCACTGAATCTTTTAGCCATTTTATAATCATGGGTGGGTTATTTATATACACCTAATTCTCTCAGGAGGGGAAATGATGATATTCATTAATGGTGGGGAATGGAATTTCTGAAGTCTCTGTAAAACATTCTAACACTGAAGTGTTTTAAGAAACTTAATCTTAACTGTTGCTTCTGAAACTACCAAAGGCCTTGTTTTCCTCTTAACTAAATACCACTATTTTGGCTGGTGTATGTTGTACAGTCAAGGCAACTCTCAAAAAACAAATCTTGATGTTAAATAGCAAAACTCACTGAAAACATTTCAATCTCTTCTTTCTCAACTACATGGGAAAGAATTCTACATAAGAATTTTCAATATTTATAAACTACGGGTTCATGCTATTTATCCTTCTGTATTTAGTCAATAAACAGTAAATCAAAAGCTATAATCACAATCTAATACATTAAAAAGCAAGCAATACAAATAAAACAATACCAAAGCATAGTGAAATTACTAAAAATACAGAGACAAAAAAATCATAATAGCAGCCAAATGAGAAGAAAAAAAAAAAACATTGTCTTCAAAGGAACAACAATCAGACTGACCTCTGGTTTTTCAACAGTTTTCAACAATAAAGGCCAGAAAAGAATAGAAAACATCTTTAAAGTGCTGAAAGAAAAAAAATTTCAAACCTACAATTCTCCACCCAGCAAAAATATGGGGACAGGAAATAATCACACCAAATGGGCAAGAAAAAAAGAACATGTAACTGGCAGGACAAGCAGAAAACAAAATAGTAAGAGAATAGATTTAAAGCCAAATATATCAGCAACAACATTAAATGTAATGGACTAAACACGCCAATTAAAAGAAAGTTTAAGAAAATATATGTGTGTGTGTGTGTGTATATAGATGCATATGTATAAACAATAAGCAGTTTTCAAGAGACACACTAACCTAAACCTACTTCGAGAAAAAAAATCCAAATAAATAGAAGTGGAGACGCAGAAGAAGAAAGGTAACTACTATCCAAGAAAAAGGTGAGGAAGATAAGGGAAGTCTTACGTCATGGATGAGGTTAGTGTTTGACAACAATAATAAATCATATCCTCCTCTCTCCAAACACAGAACCAGAAACAAAATAAATACAGGCGTCAGAAAGATGGGGACCAAAATATGAACTTTATAACAGATGGAACTGAACTTAAAAATGGAGCTTTTCCTGCAGTCACAATTGGGCTTCATAGTTGTCAAGTTTGGCTCCCAAGTCTAGACCTTGAGCTATCCCACCTTAGAGAAATTCTGCACAGCTAACGTATATGCAGTCATGTATAAGGAGAGCTACTTCACTTCCGCGGGGCTCTCAGAGCAGGGGCTCAAGAGAGTCACTTCCAGGCTTCCGCGCACAGATGGTTCTCAGCCTCAACTGTACATTAAAATCACCCAGAGAGCTTTAAAAATGGACGATGCACAAGGCACAACCCAAACCACTGAAACAGAATCTGCAGGTATTGGTATTTTTTTTAAAGCTCCTCAAGTGATTCTAATTTGTCTCGAAGGTTAAAAACTAGTGCCTAAGGCAGGCCTGGGCCCCATCTAAGGTGTGTCTGGTATAAGAAAAGTGGCACGGACACAGAAGAGAGAGCATCTACCTTCCAAATGGCACGAACCCAAAAGAAGAGGCGAAAGGGCTGATTCATTATACAAGTATTCCTTTTCCAACCACTCCGGTTACACACAGACTTCCTTTTCTCTTGGGAAAGAAACAGGTATAGGACTTGTGAAAGGGCTGAATTATTTTCCAAATTCGGTTCTCTTCTCAGGAATAAAGTGAAAGCTTCCTTGTGAAATCATGGGGCCTGGGCAGCAGGTCTGCCCTTGTGGCTGACGCGGCTTTCGAGCCGGACCTAAACGGATTAAGTCTGCACATTTAAACACCGGAGGAGCAGGGATAAAGGAACATTCGGAAGCAAGGATTTTTTTCCCTCCCAGTGTTTTTAGTGATCTTCAAGGCAATGAAAGGATGATTTTAATAGTACTAAGTATAAAATAAATGAATGCCTAAACTACTAAGTTGGCTGAAAGATGCGATCTCCTAGCTGAAGCCCTTTACACATGCTGCTCCTTATACGGTTCCTAAGCTCTCCCACCTACCCCTCAGCCTCACTCCACACCCTCACCTGGTTAAAAGTTACTCATCCTTTAGATCTCAAGTTCTCAGAGTGTTTTCTCTGATCCCACAGACAAATGTCAGTTCCCCTGCCATATGTATGTTCTCATGAGATCAAGAACAATTTGTAATGTATTTGTGATGATCTGCTCAATGTTTGGTTCTTCTAATAAACTATGATTTTCATGAGAACAGAAACCAGATCTGTTTTATTCTTCATCATATTCCAGGCACCAATCACAGTTGCTAAATATTTGTTGAATAAGAGCCCCAGGTCACTGATAAGCTGCATAAAGCTGCTTCAAGTCATAGATAAGGAAAGAATTTTTTTAAAGTAAGAAAGAGGTGGCTGATGCCTTTATTAGAACTAGGAATACCGGAGAGCTGGAAAACGAAAATCAAATGAGAAACAAGACTGCCGGTCTTTAAACAGGAATTAGTTGCTCAGACAGCCTGAGGTTGAAGTGCAGCTCGGCCACTTGCCATGAACAGCCAGGCAGGTGGGCTGACCTCGCAGGATCTCAGATTCTTAATCCGTAAAATGAGTGTAATAGTAGTTTTTACTCACCAGGTTGTCATGAAGATCCAGTGAAATCGCACACATACGTGACTCACCTCACTGCCTGGGATGTCATGAACACATAACAAATATAATCATTGTAATTATTATAGTGAACCCAGGCTAAAGAGTTTTGACTGTATTCTGTAAACAATAACAGAAGCTTTGCTTTGACCCCGAATAGTTGCAGCAATTTTGAGAAAGAAGAAAAAAGTAGGAGGGATCATATACCTGACATCAAACTATATTACAAGGCCACTGTAAACAAAACAGTCTAGTACCGGCATAAGAACAGACACATAGAACAATGGAACAGAATAGAGAGCCCAGAAATAAACCCATGTCTCTACAGTCAATTAATATTTGACAAAGGGGACAAAAGCATAAAGCTGAATACAAATAGCCTCTTCAACAAATGGTGTTGGGAGAGCTGGACAACTACATGCAAAAAAATGAAATTCGACCACCAACTTACACCACACACAAAAATAAACTCAAGATTGATAAAAGACTTAAATATCAGTCATGACACCATAAAAGTCCTAGAGGAGTACACAGGCAGGAAAATCTCAGATATTCCATGCAGCAATATTTTCACCGATATGTCCCCTAGAGCAAGGGACATAAAGGAAGGAATAAACAAATGGGACTTCATCAAAATAAGAAGCTTCTGCACACCTAAAGAAAACATCAGCAAAATGAAAAGGGAACCAAGTATATGGGAAAATATATTTGCCAATGATACCTTTGACAAGGGTTTGATCTCTAAAATACATAAAGAACTCACATGACTCCACTCCAGGAAGACAAACAACCCAATTAAAAAATAGGCAAAGGACCAGAATAGACACTTCTCTGAGGAGGACATACACAGGGCCCAGAGGCACATGTAACGATGCTCAGCATCACTAGCCATCAGAGAGACGCAAATTAAAACCACAATGAGGTACCACTTCACACCAGCCAGAATGGCCATCATAAATGAATTAACAAACAGCAAATGCTGGCGAGGATGTGGAGAAAAGGGAACCCTCGTACACTGTTCGTGGGAATGCAGACTGGTGCAGCCACTGTGGAAACAGTTTGGAATTTCCTGAAAAAACTAAAAACAGAACTGCCTTTTGACCCAGCAATTCCACTGCTGGCATTATACCCTAAGAATCCTGAAACATCAATTCACAAGAACTTACGCACCCCAATGTTCATAGCAGCACAATTACAATAGCCAAGAATAGGAAGCAACCTAAGTGTCCAGTAGTGAATGAGTGGATCAAAAAACCACGGTACATTTACACAATGGAGTACTACGCAGCAGAAAGAAAGAAACAGCTACTACCCTTCGCAACAGCATGGATGGAACTGGAGAGCATTATGCTAAGTGAAATAAGCCAGGTGGTGAAAGACAGATACCATATGATCTCACCTATAAGTGGAACCTAATCAACAAAATAAGCAAGCAAGCAAAATAGAACCAGCAACATTGAAATAAAAAACAAACTGACAGTAACCAGAAGGGAGGAGGGAGGGTGATGACAGGGGAAAGGGAGGGGAAGGGTCATCAAGGAAAGTGCATAAAGGACCCGTGGACAAAGCCAAATGGAGAAAGGATTGAGGGTGCGAGGTGGGGGTGGGTAGGGTTGGGGAAAGTGGTGGTGGGAAAATGTTGACGTGGGGATGATGGGATGGGGTACAGGGCAGAGGGGGTAAAGGGGAGAAAAAATGAGACAACTGTAATAGCATAATCAATAAAATATACCCAAAAAAGTAAAAAATAAACAACCTTTAAAAAAACAGAGAAAAAGGAAGGAGGAATAAAAAAGTTTCCCTATAAGGTGTCATTTTTCTCTAAATACAACCTTGCATTTTTGAGTAAATATCCTTATATTATCAGTTTTTAATATTTGGAGAACTTCAATTCCTACCCACTGTGTGCATAATTAAAATTAAATATCACTGGTTCCCCCCACTCAAAAAAGAAAATGAAAATCAAATAAGGAACAAGACTGCCAACCTTTGAGCAGGAATTAGTTGCCCATTCTCGTCCAACACAATCACCATAGAATAAGTACACCGACTGGCCAAGAGAGCTGTGTACGACAGTATACAAGGGGCAGACCCAAAAATACCAGAATTAACTTCTGGAGGACAGGCCCCATGAAGTACAGGCTTCCCTACTAGGTGAGTGTTCCAGGAACCCATCTGTATCAGTGTACCAGCTGGTGTTGTTGTGAGAGGCTGCGTTTGGTTTCAGTGAATTTTTTTTAAGACTCTTTCAACACGTTTGCCCATTTTGTGATGGGTGATTTAGGAGCGCACCTGCCTACACCTCACTGAGTGTTCAGCAGTTTTTGACCAAAAACAGTATGACCTCTGTACCCCACCCTCCCTATTCACCCAGTCTCACCCCAAGCAACTTCTTTTTGTTTCCTTGGATAAAAAATATCCTCAAAGGGAAACATTTTGCTGATGTGGAAGAGGTGAAACAAAAAAACGGCAGTAGCACTAAAAGGTATCAAAATCGACAGCTCAAAAACTGTTTCGAACAGTGGAAAAAACATCTCAATATGTGTATTGCATCAAATGGAGAGTACTTTGAAGGTGACTGAAGTTTAAACATGTAAAAATAAATACACAATTTTTTATAAATAAGTTCTGGGGTTTTTTGAGCCCCCCCTCGTAATGCTGAGAACTAGGCCTCGAGAAGCCTCTTCGGCCAGCTGCGCTCTTCCAGAGAACAGTCTGGGCCAACTGAGGGGAAAAGTAAATAACGGCGGTCAGAAGGTTCTTCCTACTCTAATGGCCTCGGCACAGCTAACACCTATTCCAAATAACGATATTGCTGGGTAATAGCCAGGGTATGACGATTAAGTACCCTGATGGCTAAATACCTTATTTCAAATTCAAAGGAAGAAAAAGTGGTTAACTTGATGTGAAATAAACACAGGGTCCCAAACTTTGTGGCCACTGCAGCTGCTCAGCACCACTGCACTGAGGTGAGCCCTCTGGGAAGCTGTCCACCCGAGCTGCCAGCTACAAAGAATCATGTGCCTGGGTCTTGAAGAGTATTTTTGAAAGCAAATAAAACGGGCAAACGAGGTCAGTGGTAGAAAAACAACGTACTACTCATTTCCTTAGGCAAATCTGTTGCTTAAACAATAACAACGGAATCTAATCAGTAAAGCTCTCAGCTGCCAAAATTATGCAAGCAACTTGCCCATTTAAAATGTCACATTTCCCATCTGACATAAATATTTGCCTTCTGCTCACATTCCTGAAGTGTAATACAAATGAGGCCCAAGCTAAAATTCACCGTGGCACAAACTTTTTTTTCTTCGCTTTAAGCGACCCAGACTGTGCATTATGAAAATTGTGCCGGTCTGGCGGTCTTTTTGGTATTTGGAATAGATCAGTGAGGCCGGGCTGCTTCCCAGCCTAGGGTTTCCACATTATTTTACACATGGGAAGGCCCTGAGTAGCTCATCCATGGTCCATTGAGACTTGCTTCAGGCCTCATAGCCTGTTGTACACAAAAGCAAGATTGCCTGTTATCTGATTTCTGAAAAAAAATCATACCAGTGAGATATTTTAATGCAAATTTTAAACTAAAGAAATAGATCCGATTTTAAAAAAAGAACTTGAAAATATGTTTAAGGAAAAACAATGGAAAAAGGTATACGGGTTAATTTAAGAGATGGCTATAACCAAAATCACATTCGTTGGCTAAGTAGGTTTATGTCAGGATATAGATATCATCACAGGCAGGAAGCAAGGAATTAAAACTATTGGAAAAAATGCCCAACCTGTGTATTTTTTGCGCCTGCGTATAAAAGTAATTTTATGTTGCAAAGGTACTACATGCAAACTAGAACCAGTTGTCTCCAGGTGTCACCCACAGATGAACTCGGCCAGAATCCCCTGGGGCAGTGGCTGAAAACACAGATCACTAGATGCCACCAAAGATCTCCCGAATTAGGCTCTCCCACGGGAACAGGAGCCAGGAGTGTTCATTTTTAACAAGCTCCCTGCCTCCAAGTCACCCAAAGCCCAAAAACAGGGTGCCTGTTCCACAAACACGGTCTTGGTAAGGCCTTAGCTATCCTTTCTAATCCAATCAGAGCCCCTAAGCTGCTCTTATACAGAAATTCAGAGCAACCTAGGGCATTAAAGCTAAGAGAGTCTCTCCTGGGACCCCAATTCCTTTGGATCTCTGATCTCACTTGAACCAAGTAAGTGAGGGGAAAAATCTCCGAAGCCTGGTGGTTAATAGGCTGCTTGAAAAACAAACCCTTCAATAGAGTGGTGCAATATCTGGAAGCAGAATACACACGTTAGCTGCTTCCAGTTACCAGAGGCCCCGGCGTGAGAAGCCAGAGCAGGGGCTTAAACAACTAATTTACAGAGTCACCATCCCCAAATAAACAGTCACCCTAACTCCTGTCTGATTATAAATAAGCCCCCCCCAAACAATAATAATGACCATAATTTATGTTTATGATTTATAATTTATGTTTGGTGCCAACCACCAAACCCCCATGGAAACTGCCCCTTCCCTAACATTCAACGTTAACTTTGAAATATTCTTGCATATTAAATTAGGAGTGAGAGTTTTCAAAGCAAATGACTCTGATTTTGAACATATTTCAAAAGCTCTTTGGGCAAAATAAGGATACCTGTGCTCACACAGAAACATTAACCAGCAAAGGAAAAAGGCCTCATTTACATAAATATCAATGAAATAGCATTAAGCCTCTCTCAGTCCAACCCATGTGGGAAAATGCCCCAGAAGAAACATTTAAAATATACCTTTAATCTTAAGTGTTTGGTTTAAATATTTAGTAAATATTTATAAAAGCAACGATTTGGATTTTATTCTATGATCAATTCTGAAATTTTTATGATTTTTAGGATCAACTGATGTTTAACGTGTCTTTCCAAAATAATATGAATTTACAACATCATGCTTCTAAGAAATTGGGTTTAACACAAATGACTTTGCTTGAAACAATTATGCAAATACCAAGCATATGCTAAATCAGCGCAGGGGAGGGAGGGACATCTTTATTTCATTAAGTCATAAGACTTTACAGCCTTCAACAGGCATTGACCTTTCAGCTGAAATCTTTGTTACTGAAAAAGAAATTGCAGAACTCCAGCTTTCTCTGTTTCAGGGAAGATGGAGGTAGGATTGCCAGGAAAAAAAAAAAAATTTTGTAAAGCTGCCTAAAGTCTTATTTGCAGCTTCTAGAAAGAGGTCAAGCAGAGTAGAAGGGAAACAGAGGGCACAAAAGGCATACCTTTGCTCATCTGGGGCTTAATCTCTTCACCCACAGCCAGATCTGCTGCTGCCAGGAAATTATCTACCTAGAAAAGGATTAATATTATTTTTATGCATATTAGACCTAAAAAATGCAATTAAGAATCGATGAATCCGCTTCTACAACACTCAAGTGAGCCACTGAATCCAATTTTCTTGTTAACTTTTGAGCCCTAGCTGAAGGTCTTTGTGTTCACATTGCTTTCCCAGAGACGTCTGAAAGGAGCAGTACATTTGGAAGATGGCCTGGATTTCCTAGGCACAGTAGTAAGATCTTTATACTGAAAAGGAAAATAAACTATCTGGAGAGTTTCTGAAAAGGGACTTTGTTCCAGATTCTTCCCCAGAATATATAAAACCACCAACAGAGTCCACAAAAGCGTCTCTGTTTGTCGTTGTCGTCGTCGTTGTTGTTGTTACTATGGCTTTTGTTGTTTTACTACTTTTGCTTCTCAAGTACATAGTGGTGGTGGGTCTGGTTATTATCAGAACAGCATGCTTTCACTCTAAAGAGCCAGAGAGAAGAAAAACTAAAGCAAGCAGAAGAGCCCTGACCAGTGTAGGCTCAGTGGGCTGGGCACCGGCCTGCCAAGCAAGGGGTCGCCGGCTCGATTCCATTCCCAGTCAGAGCACATGCCTGGGTTGCAGGCTCTGCAAAACTATTCCACGTGGTCTCCAGTCGGGGCACATGGGAGAGGTAACCAACTGATGTTTCTCTCTCGCACTAGTGCTTCTCTCCCTCTATTTCTCCCTCCCTCCCTGCTCTCTAAAAATAAATAAATAAAGTATTTTTAAAAAATAAAGAAAGCAGAAGAGAAAGGTTCATTCAAAACAAAGTCATCCTGACCCAGGTAAATCACAAGAGAGGTGAGCAGGGCAAAAAAATCAAGTGTTCTCTCTTTCGAACAAATAAGACTGAAAATTACTTCAAAGGTAAAAAGCAAAGCAAATGACCTTTACAGGCAGAAGAGCAACATTTCAATGAAAAACTGTTCCACATGGAATACTGCTTTCCACTACAAGCTGACAATGAGACATTTTAGATTAACAAAATGGTAACACTTCAGACATGAATTAACTCATCTCAGGTGAATATCAAAAAGTATAAATAAGGAAATGATTTCACCACTGGGCCCAAGGAAATCTAGTAAAGGCATAATGTCAAAATGCCTTTTATGCTTATGACCTAAAATATGTGCATAACAAAATACCTCAAAATTGCAAATTTAGATCTCATAATTGGAATTCGAAAGACAGCCTGGGTCTTTCTTCTTTCATCTCTATTTGCCAGACCATAGCTCTTACACAGGAATTAAAAATGGCAGCTTCCAGTGCTTGTTACCTATGTAGCTGCAGGTGCTGCCTGGCATCCAAGTGAAAGCAACAATGTACCTTCCATACGCCAGTTTCAGTACTAAAACATGAGGCTCTGTTATATTGTCATTTCTCTTAATGGCATATGCTAAGGGGGACTAGATTCATGTTTCTCGTGTGTCTCTGTCGGAGCGACCCTTCCATTTGTTAAGCTTTGAGGAAAAAAGATCTGGAACCCAGCCACCGTTTAACGAACTCAAACACCAATTTAAAAAATAGATATGTAAGGACAAAATATGCTGAATTCTCCAACTTGTATGAGACAGCAAATGAGTCCTGCGGGGGTTTTTTGTTTTCATGGTTTTTTGCCACGGGAAAAAATTAAATCAAGCCTTACCTTCACCTTTCCAGCCCGGTTCAGATCACCTTGCAAGGAGCTCCCAGCGCTCTGGCCTTCGCCCAGCACTATCTGAAAAGCGGAGTGAGGGCAGGTTGATGGGAAAAGGAAAAACCGAAAAAAAATGGAGTTGATCTGATAGCCTTTCAGACAATATAACTCTCCTTCCAGTTTCCATTAATTAGCTATGCACGATGATCCGGATTCACTAAATCATAGCGGGGATTAGGAGATAGGTTTCTAGAGGCCTGACTTGTACTTCTGTCCTCTAGTTTCACCCACAGTGTAATCTAAGCAGATTATTTACCCTCAGTTTTTTTATGAGTAAAATAGGAATGCCCACCTCATTCCCCCACCTACCATCCCATCGCAATGAACCTTTGAAGGACAAAGCTGAGATTACTAATACAACTTTTTCAAATTATTGGAAAACAATGCCATCGAACGATTCTTTGCCTCTGACATGCTGGTGACAGATTCAACAGATAATGTAATTCCAGTTGCTAAAGACTGCAGGTGGACAGTGAATTCACTAGGGGGCTGTTACGCAATCATCTCCAGATATAGCCGCTGCTATATACGCATACATTTCTAATGCAGAGATTTTGGTTCACTTACACAAAACCACAGTCCCAAATACAATTCTGTCCACAACATCACAAGAAAGACATGATGAAGTAGAAACCGGAAACTCAAATGGCTTAAAAATAGAATATTTTCCCTGACTATCCAGTGCTTCATCCTTGTTTATAAACAAAACCTGGAAAACCTACAAAAAATGTGTTCTGTGGTTTACCTAGGAAAATATTGCTGCTATTTTTAACGAAGAAAATCAATTTTGTATAGTTTATTTCTACCTAAATAAAATGTGAATTTCATTTTTAAAAAATAATAATAGGTAGGCTAACTTTCATTTACATTCCTTGATAGTTAAAAACCATAGCTAAGGAGACTATGGCTAGAGTCTGTTAAGTCTTGAAGATCAGGGAGAGAGCATATAACATTTATTAACCAAATTCGGGGAAAAAAACAAGATAACTAGCTTCTACTTTAAGTTTGAAAGAGATGAATCCAGAACAGGTAAAAAATAAAATAAAATAAATAAATCCTTCTCATTTTACACGGAGAATTTAAAAAGGAATTCTTTTATTCTAAATAGAGGAATTAAATTCTAAATTAAAATATATAAATAATTCCAAGAAGAATTTGTAGATGGCAGATTCTTAAGAGGATTTTAACAAAAATTAGGGATAACCAAGTTACTGTCATAATCGTTGGCTATTGAAAGCATGAAATGTAATCATGATTTTCAATAAAGTATCCCAGCAGCACTCCATCTAGAATCTGGAGTCTCAGTTATTAATTCAATAGCTATCCAGCGTCTCGTAGGGCACCTTTTTTTTTTTTAATTCAGAAAGAATGTTCTTTTCTCAGACTGTTTCTGAAAGTGTGCGATGGTATTACCTGCTCCTCTTCTGAACACTGCGATGCCCTGTGGAGAAAGTTGGCTTTATTTCTAAGGCAGTGATTATTCGGTTCATTTTTGTGAGTAGCTTGTATTGAAGTAAGTATGTCCTCTGGAGAATTAGTTCCAAGTGCTCCTCTTTTGGTCACATTAGCCTCTGAAATGACAAGTTACATAATATTAGAAAACGTACACCACGTCCAGTCACGTTTGCTCTGGATCTGTTAGTTGCATGGCATCAAAACCGGTGAGATTCTTGTTGTTCTAATGATCACAGCCTGGCACAATTCCAGTCAGAATCCCTTGTTTGCTTCTGAATATTCATCGCTGGTAGAATTAAAACCTGTAGGGATGTCTAAAGGACATGAACACAGAAATACTGTTGGGGATCAGAGGCAAGATAACCCAGTCTACAATTATTAACTCAATAAGCCAGAGAGGGAAAACACAAATATTGACTTTATCACTTTCCCTTTAAGGGGTTATATTAGTAAATAACACAAGCTCTCTGTACTGTCGCCTGCACCAGCACCCATGACTCCTCACCAGCTACTACTGGGACAAGCGACCCCTGCCTTTGGCCTGAACAAATCCTTAGGAACTCGATGTGAAGAACTAGCCTTGGCTGCAGGGGAGAGCAGGGGCTGCTGAGCAAGTTAATGGAGGTTTGCTCAGAATGCAGTAACCGAGGGGTCTGGTCAGATCGCTAGGGGGTGGGGGAGAAACCTTGAGAGCCAACACCCCCTCCCACCCAGAAGGGAGGGGGTTGTAGACGTTGCCCAAGGCAGCCCAGGACTGAAACTGGATCTGGGGTTTGATAAGCTTCCATGCCCGGGGGCAACTATAAACAAAGCCCACAGGGCTGTGAGAACGTGTGTTGCCCCAGCAGCGGAGCAGCACGTGACGCAGGCTGCACAGAGTCTGCACGGGCTGTGGCGGCCAGATGCCCCACCTTGGGCCGAGGCGCTTTTCCTCCCTGTGCAGCTGGGAAACTTCTGCCCCCTCCC
The DNA here is from genome assembly GCA_004026545.1 of Mormoops blainvillei. NCBI lineage: Eukaryota > Metazoa > Chordata > Mammalia > Chiroptera > Mormoopidae > Mormoops > Mormoops blainvillei. Next base: position 72,678 of record PVJD01005258.1, read on the forward strand.
GCAAAATGGCAGCCAGAGGAAGGGCGAAGACACTGGGGGTCTGACAAACATAGCAGACATTAGCACGCATTGGCCGAAAAGCTGCGCGCTCTGTCGTGAACGGGTTTCTAGGCCGGGCCTTTAAACACAGAACACGCAGGAAAACAGGCACTCTTTCCCCTCCCCTGGCCAGGGCCGCAGGAGGCCTGAGTTCCTGGGCCTGTGGGGCCTGGAGGGCATGTGGTCAGGGCGCACCCCGGCCCCCTCTCTCACAGAAAGCAGCAGCAGCGCTGGCCGTGCTGCCCGGCGCTGCCCGTCCAGGCACACACAGACTAGTGAGAGACCCCCGGACCCGAACTGTGTCTGGGAACCTGCCAAGCAGCCTGGATGAGCATGCTATAGCTACCTGGGTTTCCCAAAGGTCAGTTCATTTAGGTGGGATAAGGGATTCCGGGTGCTTCCTGGAACCTGGTCTATCCAGGCAGAGGGTGCCAGGGTTAGTTGTCTTTGGGTGCCTGAAAGGGAACAGGGCTCTGAGGCAGAAACCTGCCATTATTCCAAAACTATATAGCCTTTAAATAAACAACTCCTTTCCTTTTTCACCGAACTCCTGATTGAGTTTTGCCTATAGGCGGTTCTGTAACGAGAACACTGCTGCAGTAACCAGCACTGTCAAAGATCAGATAAGTGAGGAAGAAATAGTCTTAGGATGTATCCTCCCTGACTTCTTCCTGTTTTACAAACACAAAGATGTCCTAAGTCATTCCTAGGGCACAGATAAGCAGTGGCAGCAGGGTAGAGCAAGATAGGCCTGAAAATGCCTGAAAACAGGAGACGTCATCTGAGAAGCGAAAGAGTTCCTCAAACTTCATCAAAGTTGGAAGCAAGACTTCCTGTGGCCACCCGTCATTCTTCAGTCCATTTTTCTAATAAGAGGTGTGATTGTTTCCATTCTCCCTGCTTATCCTTTAAGTCTTGAACAACCTAAATCTAGAACTTACTAAGAAAATACTATGTACCCAGTACAACACTACTGTAACAGTCTATTGACTTAAATACTTGAAAAGCATGTAGTCAAATAGATTTTCCATAAGGACAAGTTCTGTTGGTTATCCTATCACACAATGTACCCCTCTACCATTTCCAAGAAAATAACCAGGTTGTTTGACAGGTAACCAGGTGAAATTCCTTCCACAGAAAGAGCAAAATATAATGAAGTCCCTCTTCTGATGCTGATGTTGAACAGTTGGTGGGGACTCAGATATAATAAAATTTCTTGTTCACGCTTTTAAAATTTCTTCCTTGTGGAAACACAGAGCTTTCATTTTTTTAATACCATGTGGGGAAAAAAAGGGGGTGCTGTCGTAAAGCGTAAATTCCTAGCTGGACAGATCACGGCAGGTAGTCACGCCCAGACCTATAACATCTTTAGTGAAAGGAATTTAAGCCAGCCCTGCCCACTGTTCCTGTGCATCAAGGCAAGCACACCTCGGAAATGGCAGAATGTCCCTCGAAGGCAGAGCCACTTTCTAGAGAGCGCGTGCGCTTAACTCTCCTGTGGTCCATTCCCCGCCTTGCTCTCTCTTACCTTCGTGTAATCTTCTTTCGGTTCCCTCAATCCCAAATGCGTAAAAGAAACTGCAAACCATTATATTTCTATTTTCCTGAGCATGTGAGATCTTGCTTCCCAGAAATTATCATCAGTTTGGCTCAAATAAATTCTTATAAAAATTCTTTACAGGTTTGGACGTTCTTAGGCCAACAACCAGAAGATTAAGGACAAAAACTTGTTCTCTCTCTGATTAAACCTAAAGTTTCAGTCTCCTTCCTAAACCTCATATGAACACATGCCATATCACTCCAAAGACCCAGAAGTGCTTCTTCTAAGGCTTTTATCGTTTTCATTAAAAAAACAACAAACAATAAATCTGTTGGCAGAATGAGGTAGCAAAAACTTCTTTTTCAATATGATAATGTCAAAATGAATCCAAAGGGGCCTGAAGCCCGATTAGACAGCCAGGTGCTATTTCTGAGAGTTAGTCTGGTGTCCTAGTGACAGTCCAAACATGCCACCCAAGTGTTCATCTCGTCTTCTGTTTCTGCTTTTCATCAGTCCCCTTCCACTTTTATCTTGTCCCTAATGTTTTTTGCTTTGAAATAAATGTCAAACATAATACATTTTAAAAACCTAACAGCAATAGTTCAGAGAACAAGTAGGTTATGGAGACCTGAAAGAGCATTTCTTCGGGCATTTCTGAGTCAACTTCAATACAGATAAAACAAAGGGTTTATTTTTCTAAAGGTTTTTTAAAGGTTTCATTATTGTGAAGTAATGGAATTTCACATTTTTTTTGTACCAAGCAGACAAGCTTCCAACACATCTCCCTTACAAGGCCACCAGCTACACCTACAACAGCTAATTTTAGGCCAAAGAAAAAGGTTATGGTTCTTGAAAAGGTAGAAACTACTGATGCCTTGACAAATTAGATTATTAATCATATATTGATTATATAGCCTCCGATGAAAGTGACCACTTTCGGAAAAGTCCGTTTTGAAAGAAACTTTTCAAAAATTCAAATTCACCCATGCAAAAGCCGAACTGCCGTCCACGTGCTGAGAAGTGTCACCGCGCTCACAGGGGAGTTTTCACGGACCAGCAGCACCGTCATCGGGTTGGCGACCAGATCCCGTCAGCGACCTCAGAGGGTCTGTTCTTCTGCACCTTGGTCGATAGCAACATAAATCAAGAGCGTGTTCGCAGTTGCAAAGAGATGTTGACCGCATTGCCAAAACGAACAAAAAATTCACGGGGGTAAGTTCTGTGCAACACCGAGCAGTTGCAAAAAGCCTTCTGCAAAGAGAGCAGGCGACAAGCGATCCTGCTTCTAACCAGGCTGGGTACTCTGAAAGTCACGGGCCGTTTTCACATTATGCTCCTAGCCTGGGGCACTACTTCTCAGGACGATAGCGCCCGCTCCTGGTTTGTCTATCCGGCCTACCTCGCTCGGCCGCCTCTTAATCACATGCTACTTGGTATCTGGCCTCCCCTGGAGCGATAGTTGTTAGGATTAAATAAGCAATTTAAAAACCAATCAATCATAAATCGGAATAAATCCAAAGAAACTAAATTTAGCAGACAAATGTTTGTCTGAATCCCCTTTGCAGTGCTCTGAATTCCAGCTGTTTTATGTTCTTCACTGAGAGGGCACAGGGAGGAGAGGATTACCTCAGCCTGGCCGGTCAGGAATAATTGCGCTTTCCCTGAGGCTGGGTGATAATTGACTCATTATTCACAGGCATAGCTCTCAAACTGCCAAGACACAAGTGCACAACCCCGGCCCAGAAAAACACGTGTCAAAGGCCCGAGATGAGGGACACAATGGCAGTAAGTTCAAATTTTTTTAATGTCCAGGGTTAGGCTCTTACAGAGAGAAAAAATATGAAGAGTGTAAAGTTGCTGAAGGTTAATATTCAGGAGGAAAATCTGACCAGTGGTTGAGTTAGGCAACTCATTCAATCCGAAAGTTACATCCTGGACATCAACTAAGTGCAGGGTGACAAAGATGGGTAAGACCCAGTCCTACCCTTACAGAAATTACAAGCGAAGAAGCGAAGCCACGTATGCAAACCACCAAAACAGGACACAGCTTTGGCTGATGACAGAAGAAAGGTACCAAGTGAGAGAACAGTGTTGTAAAGCTTCCCATGGGAATGGGGCGTCGTTTCAACACGGGAAGACGATCAGGAATTCTCCCACAAAGGAAACATCCCATGAGCAAAGCCCCCGAGGTGGGAAAGCACAGAGCCTGAGGGAGAAGCACCAACTCGCGGCAGGGCTGACATTCGCAGGGCCTGACGAAACCCTGGGCTTTACCCAGGCCCTTGGGACTCGCAGAGCTGCGCTCTGGGAGGAAATGGATTGAACCGAGCAGAGTGGTTCAGATACTGGAGGGAGAAAACGCAGAGCCATCATGTAGCTGTCGGGTGAGGGGTGAAGGGAGCCTCAGCAGTGGATTAAAGATGAAAAGAGCTCACAAAGGGAGTTCTCTTTGCATTTCTGAAGCAGAAATGAAGACACTGTTGCCAAGTGGTTATGTTCCCTCTCTCTGGATACCTCAGAATATTCACCTTTTCTTTCCACTGCATTCTGCACTATTCTTTTGGTTTAATCTGCCATGCCTCGGGTAACTTTTTGTTTCCTTAACAATCTCTGTGATGGTGGAAGTAGAACATACAGTATGTTTACCATTTGTCAAAAGGGTTACGGTTTGGTGCAAAGAGGCCACACATATCACCCTATAAGCTCCTTCTCTGCTGATTCAGTCAAGGCCCCAGAAGGGAAGTGGCCCAGAGTGGGAGCAGGTGCAGCAAATTTCAACACAGCTCGCCTTGCCCCCAGAAACCCCCACAGAGTGACAGGGGTTGGTGGCACTGTCTATGTAAGGTGAGACCTTGCTCCATCCAAAAAGTTCATTTCTTTTTGTACCACAGTCCTTATCTACTTAACGCTTTAAAGTCTGTGCACAAATGATTGATTTCCTTGATAGGAAATATTTACAGCAAACAGGACCCTCCTCTTGAGCCAAATCCAGAGTCACGAGGCCACATGCTCATGCCGTGAGGAGCTCCAGGGAAGGCCCCAAGTATCCACAGACAGTGCCTCTGCCAGGCCACAGCTGAGCTGAGGTGTAATTTACAGAATTCACTCACTTTAAGTGTACAAGTCTATGATTTGTGCCACCATCACCACAGGTGCGTTTTTAGATCATTTCCATTACCCCAAAAGGGTCCCTGGGGCTCATGTGTAGTCACTCCCCATTCCTACCTCCAGTCGCAGGGAAAACTGCTAATTTACTTTTTATAGCCATAGATTTGCCTTTTCTAGACATTCCATATAAATGGAATCATTTGGCGTGTGGTCTTTTATACCTGATTTCTTTACTTAGCATAACATCTTTGAGGTTCATCCACGTTGCAGTATGTATTAGTACTTCCGTCTTTTTGATTGTCAACAATTATTCCATTGTATGAACAGACCACATTTTGTTTTTCCATTCGCTCATTAACGGACATTTGGATTGTTTCCACCTTTGGTACCTCCTTGATTTCAATACTGAGTTTGACCCAAGGACCACGGAGTTAGATCCAAGCACTAAGCCAATTCCACGCAGTGCCACACATGATGAAATCAAAACAAAGGACAGCCAGGGTGGCGACTCCCCTCCACACCAAGACGATGGAAGAGATGCACATTTTGACTGAAGCTCCAACTCTCTGATCATCTTACCTCCTCAGCATGATCACTGCTTTAGAATCAGACCACTTCCTTTTACAGGGACCTGTTTTCTTCAACTTTATCTGAAATCATCTGAAATTGCCCTTCTTAATTTTTCATTGTCTATCTCTTCACATTAAAATGTAACCTTAGAACAGAACTTACCCACAGTTCCTGAAAGGGAAAATGTTCATTCTCTACTCCAGAGGCCATGTAACATTTAAGACTGGAAGGTAGATAGATACTCAACCCTTCAACTAGCAAGCTCTCTGTGCATCTAGCACCATGCCGGGCTAGAAGACCAGAAGGACTAAGAAAGTCATAAGACATGGCCTGTGTCTATAAGAAACTTAATCTGTTCCTTTAAAATTTTTACAGCCACAAAAGCATAATGTTTTGCATATTTTTCAGCCAGTATTTCTATGTCTATATATTTTTCTTTCTCATAACAATCACTATTGTGTAACAAAGATTTTTTTTAATTTATCATGTTTATTGTTTGTTGTCTGTCTCCCTCATCTAGGATGTGAATTCCCTGAAGGTAATGATTTTTTTGTCTCTTCTATTCACTTATATAAACAGTACTTGGCACAGAGTAGGTGTTCAATAAACATTTATTGGATAAATGAGGATATGTAATATAGCATCATTGATAATAGCTAAAAACTGGAAATAAATCAAGTGTCCAACAAAAAGAGGATGGTTAAATAAATTATGGCATATCCGCACAAATATAATGCAGTTATTACAAATATTGTTAAATAGCCACATATATTGCCATGAGAAGATGTCCATAATATAATGTTATGTGTAAAAAGCAAGTTACAAAAATAGTATGCATAGTATATTCCCACTGTTATAAAATAATTATAATAAATTTGCTGGATATATATTCAAATTTTCATTGAACACAATGTAATTCAGATACTGTTAATATAAAAAAGTATGTATGTATATGTATATATGTATATGTATAATTATTTAGTCTTAATAACAAGTCCATGAGGTAGAGGTTATTATAGCCATCTTACAGATGATAAATCTGAAGCTCAGAGATTTTATTTTTTATTTTTTTAAATAGTTTATCTTATTTTATTCTAGAGAGGGGAGCAGGGAGGGAGAAAGACGGGGAGAGAAATATCGATGTGTGAGAGAAACATCAGTTCAGTTGCCTCCTGCACACACCCTAACCAGGGACCAAACCCACAACCCAGGTACGTGGCCTGATCAGGAAGTAACTGGCAACCTTTTGCTTTGTGGGATGACGCCCAGCCAACTGACGCCCACGCCAGTCAGGTCAGGAAGCTCAGCGACTTTAACAGCTTTCCTAACACCACCTAGATGGGAAGTAGCAGAGCTCAGATTCAAATCCCGATTGTCATCAGGTCCCATGTTCTTAACTGATAATTACATACCCATACAAAATAATCAACAGAAAAGTTCACGAAGGATGAATACATCAATAGTTTACTTCTAACACCCAAAATTATGGTATTATTAATTAATTAATTGGGTACATGTTTGCCTATGTGAAACAGACACCCTCATGTAACAGTTCAGGACAGGTGGGCAGGCTCTGTTCCATGCAGTGATCAGGGATCGAGGCTGCTGGGATGCTCTGCTATCCTCAGCACACAGCTTCCATTTCTGGGTCTAACGAGTTGCTCTAATGATTGCCTATTTCCAGCCAAGGGAAAAATAATTTTTCTTCTTCAAAAAGTCTAGGGCATGTTTCTTAAGGATATGGTCCAGAAGTTACACCCATCAGTCCCCTCACTTATTATTGGCAAAAACTTAGTTAAATGGCTATACATAGCTGCAAGGGAGACTGGGAAATGTAATCTTCATTCAAGCAGCCATAGAGTAGCTAAAAATTCTATTGCTATAGAAAGAGCCTGTTTTTTGTTTTTCTGTGTTTTTGTATGTGTGTGTTGGTGCTTCCCTATATTTTCTAATTTTCTTACCATAACCCCCAAAAAAAAAGTTATTTGTACAAGTGAAAAAGCATTTCTTTCTAATCCTCAATCTAGGGAGAATACCTACATGCATTTCTTCTTTCTGAAAATGTCTTTCCTGGAAATACTGAAGAACAAATATATATATATATGTAATATTTTACATTTATATTTTCATATTTTAGAGTCAAGATTCCTTTAATATTTAACTTTGATGTTCCTCTTATAAACCATAGTTACCCTAATCATAAAATTTTACACTTGAATAAATTTTTTGAACTTACCAAGAAACTTCATGTGTGAAATATACAGCAGAAAAGTTACCAAAAGCAACAAAATTATTAAAGGGGCATTTCCTAGAACTACATCAATAAGGTGCTCCCATAGCCCAGGTGGCCTCCCAAGACTCTTGACTGTGTGCTTGCTAATGGCAAAATGCCCGTACGCAAAAAGAAAAGAAGAAAAAAGAAAAGTTCTTCTAGCCACAGTAGAAGTAGCCAGGAGATTTCCCTGTGACGGAGTAACTTTGGGCTATAGACACATGCATAGGAATCCTTCAGGCTTGGGACAGAATGTAGACCGAACCAAAGCCCACCCTAAAATTCTGTAAACTATTATATTCTAGCCCCTGTATCAGAGGTTAGCAAAATCACAGTAAAATTATTCCTGTAATCCATCACAGGATTGTCAAAGTGCCTTTTAAATAATATAAAATGATGACATGAAATGAAAAATTATAGTAAAATAATTGTTGTTACCCTTTGGGTGGAGAATGTAAAGAATTTCACAAAAGCTATGGTCCTTCTTCCCAGAAAAATATATACAAAAGCACAGAATTTTGAGGAATTCCTTGATCTCATTAAGAGTATATTTCTCAAAGCTGACCTCAAAGTAAAGGTTGCTGGGCTGCACACTAGAACTTCGAAATCAGAATTTGTGGCTTGATCCCCAGGAGTCTATATTTTAATAAGCATCTCCCAGGTGATCTTTGCATATACTTAAGGCAAGAGTCTCATATAAAGAATCCATGGAGTAGAATCTAAAAATTGAGAATTACAAAGAAGCATCTGACACCTTATCTTTGTCAAAGAATACAAAATACCCTTGAAGGTCATGTGTAGACATACTATTTGGTCCACCAGAGGCCAGTGTAGGGCTGTTCCCTGAATTGCACAGTCTTACACTATGTAACACACACGACATGTAGACACTATTCAATACATAGTTGGTTTTAACTACTTCAAGAAATATGGTGTGGACAACTAACATGGTAGGTAGTATTTTGCATTTTTTATATTGTAGATTCAAGATTTCTTTAATATTTAACCTTGATGTCCTCTTAAATCATAAAGAGTCCCCATAATCATAAAACTTTACACTTGAGTAAATCTTTGAAACTCACCAAGTACCTCCATATATATTCCACCTGATCCTCACCTCAACCACGCGAGACATCCCAGGCAGGCAGAATTATCCCTGATTTACAGATGCAGAGAGAGGAAGTGGCAGGCCTGCAGTCTCAAAGAATTAATAAAAAGTCTTCTGAATCCTAAGCTAGAGTGGCACCTTTTCCATTATACTGGCCCTGCCCACAACAAATAAGAGCTATAAGGGCAATATAATAAACTCTTCATAAAACTATATCCCATCAATGAAAAACACCCCTTCACCCCAAAACCATGCCTGTCTGCCTGCCTACACAAAGGTGCATCCACTTAAGACGATCTCTTGTACGCACAAAGGTTGAAGAAAGTTAAAGGGAGTAAATTTTTTCTGGCTCCTTTACAGATAAATGCTTCTTAGGAGTTTCCAAATGTTACGAAGTAGAATAACCATTTCTGCACAAAAGTGTAATGATCCAGAACCCATACACTGGCATACAGCATTGGCAATGCAAGAGCACACTTAAATGCCACATGTCTTTCACATTCCCTCATCATTTGCAGGGCACTCCATAACATCCCTTAGGAAGGAAAACAGAAGAAGAAACAGTCTAATAATTCACTGTTCTTACCATTCTTGTTGCTCTTTTATTAACTCATAAATAGTGTTCATTCAACCTAAAACTCAGACAACCAAAAAACCAAAGGTAACATTCTAGATATTGTTTTATTAGCACTATACAAAGTAGTGTCCGTACTGCCTTGCCAATCCGCCTCTAACCGTACGGCCCATAAGCATCTGCATTGCTATTGTGCCGTCACACGTCCAGAGCATCTGGGACACACAGCACACAGAGATAAATGAGAATGACATGTCAGAGCGGGGACCCTGTCTCTTACATCTTGTGTTCCCAGATGCTAGCTCAATCCCTAAGATACAGAAGGAATAGAGTCAATGCTGAAATGACCTCAACTAAGCCAGAAAAAATGGATTCACGCTCTGATTACAGACTAAACACAACACCCAGGAATTAGGTGACTGGCCTCAAGTCACTCAAAACATTAAGTTATGGGGAAGGAGCAAAAAAAAGAAAATATCCGACTTGATTCACAAGCTTTTTTCTAATCAGTAATTCATACACTATAAAATCCAGAAAGCACATGAAAACGCTGTGATGATTCCTCCCTGTGCTAACCAAGCAACAGGCTGCAACATGAATCTATCTCACCTGGAACGAATCCAAGTAGGGAAAAAAAAGACACTAAGAATCTCATATAAGACGGATTGATTTTCATACAAGGAAGATACAAGTTTTGGTCAAGACACAGTTTCCTGTTTGCAGCCTTTGGGTTTAGCTGACCATTTCAAAGAAAATATTATTGTTTTATGGTTGAAAGAACATTTTGCTAAAACCATCCAGATGTGAAAAATGCCCATTCAGCTGAATCGGAGGATGAAGACTTATGATCACCTCAGTTTCGAGTCGAGTAATTTACTCTTTCCATCAAGTATAACAATACCTTTAACAACATGAGTAAAAATAATGTTATAGTTAAAGAGAAATGCATAAAAAACAAATGGACATGTACTTAATATTGCTTAAACTGACTACTTAAATGTTAATACTGACATCTTAAAAGTTTATTTGGCTAATATAAAGTTCTCTGCTTGTATTTCATAAAAGTTCAAAATTCCATTTGCCTAAGAAAGTTCACCTCTAATTTACATGTACACATAAAATATAGTGTATAATATATATGTTTAAAAGATATAATGAATGAAAGAAGATGATCCTTTTACTTGTACATAAATCAAATTTAAAAACTCACAAGCTCTTACTTCCCTGAAAAAAACTAGAAAGCTATTTATTGTAACAAAATACTATGCACTAAAAAGAGTGCCCAAAATAAATTTAATGATTATACTTCAAAATGTTGTAACTACTTAAACACATTTTATTTCCTTATCTGATTACACCTAACTACAGCAGACACAGAAAACAAATGAATATCTACGGACCAAATATTCATGGGTAGAATAAAAATGAATTGTAACAACCGCAGCTGAAGATTTATGCTAATATATCTGAAATAAAATGGTTCCATCAGCTCAAAATCCATCATAATTTGAGGGAGGAAATTTCCTTCTGCAACTGAACCAGCATTTTTCTGCGTTTCATAATTTGTCAATTTGTTCCCTAAGTGTAGTGATTTAGTGATGACAAAAGAAATAGAGAAACAAATGAAAATTGCTTAATTACAGTTTGCAGATGTTCTCCCAAAGAGAAAGAGCAGGTTAATGCCAATGGGCCGCTCCTTCCACGCAACTGCGCTATAAATCAGTTCCCGTCGTTCAGTAGTATTTTCCTCCCTCAGTGTTCTGTGTGGTATTCGATGCTGCGTTGTGATTCAGGAGTCACACACAGACAGCGAGTGAATTTATAATCATCATAAAATCATAAGCTCTCTTCCTTTTCCTTTTATTCTTTGCAGCAATACCAAAAAAGAAAGAAAGAAGCCATCAATAAAAAAGCTTTAAAATAACACCACTTCCTTATTTTCTCCCTTGGGATGCCAGATTAATTAGGTGAGTTTTTTAATTGCCTCATTGCTTTTATTGGCAAGTCCTCACATAATGCCTTCCACAAATTTCTCGTGAGGTGAACATCCCAGTAGCTTCTGTCTTAAGTTAAAATATGTCTATTGCTATTCGCTGTGTTATTTTCGATTGTGCACTTCACTGTTCAACACACATTTGCAAGAGTGCTTCCAGAGTTGACTTTTTTTTTCTTAATGTGGCTAACGAAAAAAAGGAAACAGGAAGACATTGCAAATGGCCTGTGAACTAAAAACACCACTCAGTATTCAGTAGGGAATTAAATGACTGATAACAGTGCAGAAAATGTGGCTTAAGTGCCACCTGGAAGTGTAAAGCTGGTCAGTTCGTTTCCAACTTCCTCTGGCAGACAACCAGCCAGTTGCAAGAGTATCAAAACAATGTTGAGCCCGCTGGTCTCTATCTAATGCTCTACAGAAAACAACTGCAAAAGGCGACCCAGCAAGGAATATATTTTGTTGTCATGTTTTCTTTTGTAAGAGAAAGCCGTTTTTTATGCTCTACTGAAATTCTTTTCCTGCTCTGAAATTGGTAAGAGGGCCAGCTGCTTTCTATAATTTTCTCTGTGGTGTTTTTCTACAGCAGATTTTAAATTCATTCTTCAAACTGGGAAGACTCTTTGTATCCCTATGGAAGCTTAAAGATGCATTTCTAACATTCAAATTCAAAACAGCTTTGGGGACCAAAATAATAGGTCAGCTTTGGAAATATGTTGTTTCATGTACTGTCACTGGTTTCATTTTTAATTACATTTTTTAGAAGTTGTCAAGTACGAGCAGTGATATTCCTTTGGCTGAACTGACAACTCAAAATGTATCAGTCCAGACGTGTAAACCATATATCCCAGCCCAAGATTCTAAGCCCTTGACAGAACATACACGCAATAAGGGAACAAATAAATAAATAAAAGTCCTGTAATGAGAACTGTGTGACTTTGAACAAGTCCCTGGGCCTCTGTGGGCCTCGGTATCGCCCAGGAAAGATACCTGTGACTGGTGTTTGACTCCTTGTTCTCCCCAGTGCTCTGTCGGTCCCGTTACCAAGTGCAGCATCTCAATGGCCCTGTTTGCTTTCCATTTCCTCCTCCACTGCGCCAGTCCATATCTCCACCTACGGATTTCTGCTCAGCCTCCTACCTTCCCAAATGATCTCTGTGTGTTTAAACTCTACCAGGGATCCCAGTTAGCCAGTATATCAAATCCACACTCGGGCCATCCTGACACTGCCCACTCGCAGCTTCTCCTTCCTGTGCCCGTCCACTAAATGCGCATGTCCTTTAGGGCTCAGTCTCAGGCCCTCCTGTCCATCCTTCTGTCATTCTGAATTCTCTTATTTTCCTTTTCTTTCATGTATTCAACAAGTATTTATTAAGCATCTATTTATTCTATACTACCAAGCACTGCTTCAGGCACTAGAATGGTGAACAAAACCCACAGGCAACCAGGCCTTAGGAAGCCTACACTCGAGAAAAACAAAAAACTCTGTTGAGGTGGCACATCCATGCCTATGACTCAGAGCATCTGCATGCCAGTGGCTCTCAGTCGCTGAGAGCTGCCCGGCGCTTTACGTAAGGCAGGAAAGTGGGTCAGGGCATGGGCTCTGGAGCCACACCAACTAGGCCCATAGTCCAATGCCACCACTAACTCGTTACATACCATGGGCAAGGTTCTTAGGGCTGCCATCACAAATACCACAGACTGGTGGCTTTCCCAACAGAAGTGTATTTCCCAACAATTCTGGAGGCTAAAAGTCTGATTCAAGACATTGGCACGTTTGGTTTTTCCTGAGCCCCATCCCCACCCCATCCCTGGGCGGCTTTCTTGCTCTGTCCTCCCATGGCCTGTTCTCTCTGCGTGTACTTCCCTGGTGCGTCTCTCTCTTCTTATAAGGCCACCAGTCATATTGGATCAGGACCCCACCCTTATGACCTCATTTAATCTTAATCACCTCTATAAAGACCCTAACTCTAAATACAGTCACATTGGAAGTTAAGGCTTCAATAAGTACATTTTGAAGGGGCATATTCAGTCCACGACAACAAGTTACTTAACCTCAAGTCTTGGTCTCCTCATCTGTAAATTGGAAGTAAAAAATAATAGAAATTAAAATGTAAAAACAATTCACTAGGGTATAAGGATTCACTGAGGTGATCCAGCTAAAGCACTAAGCATACTACCAAGGACTTAATAAATGTTAGCTGCTTCTCTGTAATAACATTAAACTACATTTCTTACAATCTCACAATCCCAGGTGTTGCCGTGGGAGGGGGTACAGTACTACAGAGGAGGGTCAGAAGCCTGAAGTTTGAATGCTTGACCGAACCTCAGGCAAACTGCTCATCTCTACAATGACTTCCATTTTCTCTGAGCTATAAAAAGGAATAGTATTGAAGAATAGCTATTTGTTTGATTCACTGTGGCAAGTAAATAAGTTACTGAAGATACATGTTTAGTGAATATACCTGTGAATGACCCTAACACAAAGAGCACTGCACGGTCTCCTCCCAGCTGGTACCTTAAAGGAGTACGGGCCCTCCTGCGGCTACGGGGCCGTCTTACCAGGAACTGCGGACTAAACCAGTGCGCTCACAGCCGGTGGTGCGTCGGAGCTCCCCAGAGACACTTACGAATGCGAAAACTCCTAGATCCCTAGCGATAGAGTTTCTCACTTAATAAGCCCAGGATAGTGTCTGGATATCTGTACTTCTGTAAAAGTTTGCTATTATTAAAGAGTTTCTGAACGTCAGCCAAGTTGGAAAACCACTGGCCCAGTAGAAGTATATGTAAGTAAGCCGCATGCGAAGTTTAAAATTTTAAACCAACCATATTTTAAAATGTTAAACAAATGAAGTTAATTTTAATGATATAATTTAAGCCAACTCTCCAAAACAGTATTGTAATTTCGAATGTAGTCAAAAAATATTATTGAGAAATTTCACATCCGTTTTTATAGTCCTCAAAAATCCTGTGCACATTTTGTATTTATCATATATCTCAATTCAAATGCAAAATATTCATCAGAAATACCTGACCTATATTTATATCTCATAAAATTTACACTTTAAAAAATGGATTTATTAGCTGTCCCAACCACATTTAAAAGTTGTCCGATAACTGAATTATCTTTTTTTATTTAAATTTAAATTAATTACAATTAAATAAAATTTAAAATTCAGTTCTGGGGTAGCACAAGCCACATTCAAATGCTCAATAGTCATGTGTGGGCCGTGGCTCCTGCACTGAACGGCACAGGCCTAATGGTGACAAATCGTGTGATAACTGGACATGCCTGAAATTGGTAATGGTGGCAGGCCACTGGCATAGGTCCTTAAAAAACTAAATGTGGGTAAAATAAAAAGTATAGATTAAACTCTCTTTTGATTTCATGAGGTTTGTAAAATCTAAGAAAAATTGAAACCTATTTAGAGGTTTTGAAACTAAGAATTTCAAAGATTTTAATTGAAACAAAGATCTGACCACCACCAGTGAACAAAGCCACAGGCATGACCATTTGTCCCGAATATTCAGATGTAAAATGTTCTATTTATGGGGGAATTTAGTTCAAATAGTAACGAGTATGGAGGGAGAAAGAGAGGTTGAGGTGACAGGAATTTTTTCAAATATATGTGGAAAGAATAATAAAATGCTAAAAGCACGAAGTATTGCAACTGAAATGAGAATAGCATAAAGAAAACTAGAAACAAAACTACACATCAAAATCAGAAACAAAATCTTTGATCTAGACATAAGAAAATAGGTTAAAGTGGATAAATATAGTAGGGACTAGCAAATTGTTTTAAGTGGTAATATAGAAGCTGGTAGAATCACTTGGGAAACTGGATGCTAAGTGTTTTAAAAATGAAATGGGAAAATGAAAAACAAAGACTTATTTATGAGTTAATTATAAAATCACAGTAGATTCAGTGCAATTTCCAAACTATTTTAAGCTGAATAGTTGATAAAATGGACAACTTTAATGCAAATTAATCATTTAGCCTGAAGCACAAAATCAGAACAATAATGAGGTGGGGGGTATGTATATGCATTAGACAGAGAGAGATTCAGAATTGGATGTAGCAACTAAATTCCCCTAAGGTGAGTTTTTGTGACAAATGGAGTTGAAAAGATTAAATATCAACTTCTAAGTCACTGGCTTCTTACATACATAATTTCAGTAATTTCTGCATGATGGCAATATGAACTGTAACTATTACTCAAATGTTCCTAAATCAGATGGTGTGGTAATCTCAGTGTGCAAGGGAGTTTTAAAAACCTGCCTTTTTTTTCAGCAGTTTAGAAATAACTAAACCTTACTGACACAAAGCTGTGTTTCCATTTGGAAAATTTACTGTTGAAGCCTATTATTAAAATTACGTATGTATATAATTATATCGGTACTGAAACAAATGGAACCTGATCCAAAAGGACCATCACCAATGGAAGCGTTTTAACACCTTTCAGATTCATCTCTTATCTATCAAACACTCCAGTACTCTAATGTTTTAGGACTCAAGGTAAGTTTTGCTTCAGTGGTTATCCCAGAGTCTCCTGGCATCCTCTCCAGCGGGTAGACTTTACTGCGTGTCCCTCAAGCGGGGGCTGAATGGCCCTCCTGTAAGCTTTCATGGAATTCCATGCCTCTCTCCATTGTTTGCTTACTTCTTTCTCACCGGACCATGAGTGCTTGCGAATACTTATTTATTTTTGGATCCTCAGCACCTAAAATAATACCTAAACCATAAGGAGATACTCGGAGGATGAATGAATGGATGAATGAATGAATGCATACATAAAGTCATTAACAGAAAATCAAATATAAGTTTTCATATCTGGGTTTTTATAACCTAAAAAAATGATAGCAATATGACAGACAAGTAGGAAAAAACATTTTTTCCCTTTAGGTAGATACTCTAGAAAGACATATAATTAATTATATTCACAAAGTCACTGAGGTACCTAAGACTAAAACTTGGCAACTTATCTTCAGCCACGATAATGTCAACACTACAGTAATGTCTTCACCAATAATAAGTAAAACCAAAATCTGCATTCTGATTTTCTAATATAAATCTTACAACTTGGTCTTACTTTCTTGAACCAAAGACACTACTGAGAATTCAATTATAACCGTCTCTTTAAAATTAACAATTAATATAATTAATATGTCTCTTTAAATATTTTGATAGAACATTGCATTTATTACCAAATATGTGCCATGGCTTTAAAAACCAGAACTGCTCTAAAAAAACTGCAAAATGTGACCAACATAAATGCACTGTAGTGAGAATTATGCTATAATGTTAACAGTTTCCAACTGTTTTCCAACAGGCTGATGCAGTAATTTGAATATATTTCAATAAAGCTATAGTTTAATTTTTTCCAGGGAAATATTTTTAATAGGATTACTGACCCTTTTAACATTTTAGAAAGAAAATGAATCCCACAAGCACTTCGGCATATAACTATTATAAAATTAAATACAACAGTCAATCAATGGAAATGGGAATGGACTTGAGAAACTAAACTTACTACAGAAATGTACGTAAGTATGCACTGTGATAACCACTTTAGCTTAACAGAGATTCCATACACAGCAAAACGACCAAACACACTAAGACAAATGAAAGGCTGAAAAGAAGGACAAAACTTTAAAGAGAAAGCTTTCATGTTTTCCTTAAAACAGAATGAACCATACTTACTTTGATCAATTCTGCTACCACTCAGCTCTTATGCCTGTCCCTAAGTCCTGTTTGGTTTTTCAAAAGGTATTTAAATGTTTCAGAGGGGAGAAAAGGACACTTACTGATTTAAGACACATTTTTGCACTCACGACTCTTTGTTCTCTAAGAGGAATGTTTTTTTTTTCAGTTCATTAGTTTATAATGTGAACTGGCACCTAAGGATATTTTGAAGAGGGAAAAAAGACCTAGCACGCTTGGAGATGCAGTTTATGTGATTTGCGTCATCATTTATTTCAGCGCAATTTGGGGCCCAAAACTAAACTCAAAATGAAGTTACCACATGCGTAACAGTTTCTGTTTCAGCATGCACTGATCATACAGAATTCTGAAAAGAAAATAGACTCCCTTATCCCAAAAACTATTATAATCGCCTTAAAATATCCAAGTCCTTGCAAGTTCTTACTCTTCCGTAGCACAAAAATAGACTCAGCTTTACAAATAATTTCCAAATAATTTGAATTATCAAAATCCCATTGGCATCCCGAAATGCATAAATTCTGCCTGTTTCACCTGTATTTCCACGTACACCCCCAACTCCAGCTACTGCACACTGGCATGCTTGGGTCCAGTAAATATGTAACTAAAAAATTGGTCTCAAACATCTTCCTAAACCCAAATCCGTATACTAAGGTGATATGGCCATTATCATGATTAATTTGACCCACATGTCACGTCGAAATATTCATAGTCCTAAAGTTAACTAGAGATTGCCTAAATTTTCTATTTCCCTTAAGAATAAACAAGAGTTCACAGTTTTTAAGCATAACCAAACAGACATAGATATTCCAACTATTTCGCACAACAAAACAGACTCGTTAGAATCACTTTTCCTTTTCTTCATTATAACTACCCTTCTTTTACATTTTTTAAGGACACATGAATCACGACTTTAAATCATGAAGTCTAGTACCTTGAGAGTATCAGGACCTCAAAGATTATGAAACTCCCAGTCCTCAATCTTGGGCACATGTTCGAATCACCAGAGGAACTTTTACGTAGCTGACTTCTAGCCCCAGCTAAGATTCAGCATGACCCCCAGTATAAATGTGCTCTAAAAGTTCCTCCAGTGAGTCCAATGTGCAGCTATGTGAAGAACCCACAATTTCACAAATGTGGATCAATGACCCAGAAAGGACCAAGGCTGAGATCAAGGTCAAGCCAATGGCGATCTGAAGCTGAATTTACAATAGAGATCACAAACCCAAATGCCTACAGAAAGCACTTAAGTGAATGAAGCAGGCAATGTATACTTCTAGGTTGTCCACTTCTAGGTTGTGTAAGTGCCAGAGAGCGTGACAAACTAGGGCACTCACAGGGCAAGAGCTCCTGAACTCTAGCTGATACTGCCTTCAGAGAAATGGCAGGTAACAGATCTTCTCACTTCATCAGAAAAAACACAGATCAAGATTTTTATGTAAAGTTTCCCAACTTCTAAACGTTGGCTCAATTAAAAACAAAAAACAAAAAACAAAAACGATACTGTAGGTGGCAAACAAAACACAGAATGAAACACACAACACAGGTTTGGCCTTTAGGCTTCAGTTAATCACTCCTGGTCTAAAGGCTTTGTTTCCATTCTACAGAAATCATAGCATCATTGTCACACCACCACCACCACCTAACTTGCACTAAGTACTTACACATGAGCCACTATGCTCCTCCTCCCCTCAGTAACCACGCCCTCCCCGCAAGGTCACATATCCAGAAAGGGACAATGTCCGGATTCAGATGTGCATAGGGTAACTCCACAGCCTAGAGTATGCTACATTTCTCTAACATTTCAAATATGTTTTTAAAAACCTCCACTGTTTGCACTTGCGTTTCTTCAAAGACAAAATGAAGGGATTATGCTGACTGATTTCTTGGGTCCTTTTTAGTCCTCAAATTCAATAGTTCTGATTCTATAATTCAGTAAAATGTTGGTATTTACATGTATCAGTTGTGAATGCCCTACAAGAATAACCTGATCAAAGGAATGGAATAAATGAGTGCTCATTAAATAGTCTTTCAGAAAAGGCATCAAAAACATAACATGATAATAAAATTTTCTATCTCTACTGCTATAGAAAGTTTACTTTTCCATTTTACCTTTTGAAAGATGAGTAAAAGTGCTCAGAAATTCTTCATACGTTTGCTCATGACAATTAACAAACTTATCCAAGACTTCTTCAATTATTTGATCTTCATCCATGATCTCCAACGCTGATATTTGGGCAGGCCACTTTATCTATGAAACAAAGCAAAATGTGAGCTAGAGAGAGTCAGGCAAGACCAGCCTCTCTGAAAACACTCTCTAATGGGAAGGTGAAAGAATTCCAAGGCCTCAAAAGGGCAAACAAGATAGCTACTCCAGGAATAATCTCTAGTTCAAGAGACCAGAGTTTATTCATATCTTCGCTTCTGAACTGCTGTCGCAATTTTATTTTTGCTTCAGTTTCCTCATTTCCATCTTCTTACTTCATGTTTTTTCAGCTTTGTATCCCAAATGTTTAACAGTTCAGGAAAGGGCATAGAGCGGCCAGTCAATCAATATCAAGCTAAAATTATACACGTTCCCTGACTTACAATGGTTTGACTTAGGATTTTTCTACTTCACCGATAGTGTTGAAAGCAATATGCCTTCGGTAGAAACCATACTTCAAATTTTGAATTTTGGTCTTTTCCTGGGCTAATGACATGCAGTATCTCTCACGATGCTGCCAGTGACAAAGTGGCAGCAGCTCCCAGTCGGCCACCCCATCATGAAGGTAAACAACTGATACGCAGGGGTGTCCAAACTTTTGGCATCTCTGGGCCACAGTGGAAGAAGAGTTGTCTTGGGCCATACATTAAATACATTGTGACACATAATCACAAAGAAACTCGTAATATTTTAAGTAAATTTACAACTTTGAGTTGGGCCACATTCATGGCCATCCTGGGCTACATGGGGCCCACAGGCCATAGATTGGGCACCCCCGACAGGATTAAATGCATTTCCAACTTACAGTATTTTCAACTTACAATGGGTTTATCTGGATGTCACCCTATCGTAAGTCAAGGAGCATCTGTACACATTTGAGTAGGTACTATAGTCCTACTTTTCCATTCATAGAAATTGGCAAAACACGCATATAAACTTGCCCAGTTACTTCACCTCTGTCTTACATGACATGGCTTCAAGTCCCTTCACCCTCCTGATCAATCTACCTGGAAAAGGTTTCACACTGCCTGCATTCCTTTAAAATAGGCCATCAAGAAATGAAAACAAGACTCCAGATATGGTCCAAATACAGTGAGATAGGACTAACTCTCACACTCTAAACATCACACTCACATTGCTCGTGGCCCCTTCACAGTGTCGGCTCACTTAACAGACGGCTAAGTAAATGCCTGTTGGCTAAGGTGTGATGCCTCAGTGCTTGCACTGTTTTAACTTTGTTTTTACTCATGATATTTCATCTTGTTAAATTCCATTCTTTCTGTATGAAATGTCCGTCTTACATAGCTTTGAGGAAAGTGCCCATCTACAGAAAGCAGGGGAGTAATTACAGCCTAAGTAGCTAGTGTCATTCGTGGGGATAATAAAAAGGAGTTCTCCAATACTGTGTAGCAGACAAAGTACCAAGATCCTTATATTTTTCTAAAACAAGAATAAAACTCTGTTATCTGTTACTAACTGTATTCATTTGGTATTTACCAAAAAGCTCAGGAAAAAAAAAAACCCAAAAATGTTTTCATAAGATGATACCCAGCCTCACTTTGTAGCAAGACCTAATCTGAATTGACAATATCTGTCAATTGACAGTACAAAAATACAATTTACTGTCAAAAGTATTAATGGCTTTTATTTATTTTACTCACTGTAACTATTCACATATTTCCCTGCAGCAATACTAATTGGCTTGCTTTTGAGATGCTTTCCCAGATCCCACTGAAGGTTTTGTGTAATATATGGCATTTGCCCTGAGTACCTTTCTAAGCTCCAAAAAATTTTGAATTCTGAAATACATCTGACCCCAAGGGTTTTAAATACGGAATTGTGGAGCCTATGTACCTGACAGGATCGCTATGAGGACTAAACGGGTACACGTGGCACCTCAGGAAATGTTAGTCCTGACGGTTCTGGTGATAACCGTGGAGCGGGCTCCGTGTTCCATCCTTCGCCCACTCAAAGACCTGCTCTGACTGTTGCTGCTCCGGCTCTGCAGGCGCTGCGGTTACCTTCAGATAAACCAAGACGATCCCTCATGCATTGGAACCCTCGATGAACCATGATGTTGTAAAAGACCAGGTGAAAATAAAACGTGTGACTCTGCACCGACTCAAAATGAAAGAGACTGTTTCAAACTATCTGTACCTATTACTTAGATGTAGGAAAAAGCATTCGTTAAGGTTTATGCAGATTTACCTGTAACACTGCCAAGCTTTAGCAGTCCAAAGTTTAATCAATTATGCTTAAAGTTGCTAGATAAAATATAATGATAAATAAATTCAAAGGTGGCTATTATTTCACTATCAATAAGACATGTACTTAATTCCAAGAAAGACAATGTCAATCTGATTTTCCAGAATTGGACCCCAATAAAATTCTAATATTGTATGATATTAATCTCTTCCTCTGACCATCTCGAGTAAACTACTTCAGTGAGCAGATACCACACAGAAGCAGTCGCTAGTGTTTTATATTGCTGTAAATGTTTCCTTTAAGAGTGATAATAGGAATTCCTTTAAACTTCCTTTCCAATCCTCAAATTGGAATGTTGTGAGTATTTAACCTTAACACATGTCAGATTTACTAAAGGCAAAAAATTAACAAACTGTGCACATCACAAACAAAATCCTTCAAGACCTTTCATTTTATTCAGGCGATTATCACAATACAGATGAGGTCGTTTTCATTGACTTTTTTAAGACTTCTGGAAAATCCAGTTTCGCAGACTGTCATTATTTGAAGCATTGAACAAACACCCACTTTCTAATTTAGAACTCTCCCTATCTATAAACATACAAGTAACCTAATGTTTAAAGTCCCCAGGGTCTGACAAAGCAGATAATCACTTACCAGACAGTCAAGTGGTTTATGCAAATCCTAGCGGTTTTCCTAAAAGGAAGCAATGCTTTTTCAGTTACTCTTCATATGTTTGTGTTTTTATCATAAAGTGTTTTTTCTTAAAAAAAAAAGAGAGAGAGAGAGACTGAGACTTGCCTGGATAACAAGAATCTTTGTTTTGGTTTGCTTTTATGTTTTTAGGCTTAGAGTTCCACATGAAAGATTCAGAACATATTATGATGATAAGTAAATGTGTATAAATATCTGCTGGTAAGTCATAAGAAACACTTTCACAATCAAAGCCTCCAGAAGAAAACACAGGCAAGTTACAGTGCTCTGCTTGGACAACTAAACATCGCACAAAAACCACAGGCTTGGTTAGGATCGGGGTTCTAGTCTTACTAAGTCACTGAGAGATACCGAGGGAATCACATCTTCTTCCTGGAGTCCTATTTTCTACAACCACCCAAGCCCGTTAGTGTCATGTGCTCTCTGAAAGGATAGTACTGTGAATTAGCACCATTGTTTTCGCACACCTTTGAGGCTCATCTTCAGATCCCTGCTTAACGCAGCTCATCTAAACAAAATGCAACTTCCACGGACAGGAAGTTAAGCCTTAAGAAATGTGATGCCATGAGCTAGTCACCTCTCAATGTGCAAAACCTGCCTTTTAACAGCACAGAGTTGTATGTCCATGGAAAGGTTTAAAAAAAAATGGGGAGGCTTACCACTGATACTTAAAAATAATAAATAACACATTTTTAGGGAGTTGTACAGAGGCCATCAAAACCTACATTCTCAAATATTCGTAGTGCTGCTCAGCAAAAATCTCCTGCTGTGCTGAAAGGTAAGCTGGGCTACTATCAAAATAATTCCCCTTGCCTAAGGAAACGAAACCGTTAACCGTGGCACTTCACAGGAGGAGTCTCTTCTTATAGCTTGGAAAACGGGCAAATCTTAAAAAGACCAAGTTGCAATGCGAGTGTACTGATTTATTCACACAGTAGAAGAGACACAGTGTAAACCGATTTCTTCTTCCTTAACTACACCTACTTTGCATCCTCTAATTTTTTTTTTATGTCTTTTAGATCATTTTAAGGAGAAAGGAGTCCAATGACAGAAGTTGCCACCGATTCCCAGGGTTGAGAGAACCCTAAAGGTCGTCTAGCCCAACCATGGCGAATAAATAATGGATCTGGGAAACTCGAGGTGGGATTTTTGCCATCTAATGACTCTATCGACGAGGAATATTGTGTGGCCTTCATATCATACATCGTAACGAGATGCTCATGATTACGGATTTAAAGGCGTCTATGAAGTCGGCAGGAAACTAAGCAAAGCAGCGACCTGGCCCCTGGATGCGTATGTCTGCGCCTCCCACTGCATTCTGTACCCCGCCTATTTGTTGTTTCAGATACATACCAACACAGACAAATATACAAGGAATAAAGAGAAAGGCATAAATACAAATCTTACAAAAGAGGAAAGGATCTCAGCTCCTTTATTGTTTTTTGATAAGGATGGGATTTAAAAAAACACATACAATTCTAACATCAAAGAGTATACTGCACTTCACGTCACAAGCTTCTCCCAACAAACTCTGCTAACACTCCAAAGGCATGGAATTTTGCATTATCACCAAAATGTTGATGGCACAAGCACCTACACTGCTGCGTAAATTCTCCGAGGCACACACCGCAGTCAACATTAAAGGGGGCATTTGGAGGGAGGCGGGGAAGGCTTGGGGTTGCCGTTGGCTACAAAGCTTTAGAAAAGAGAAGCCATGTCGCCATCCAGGCGGAGGTCTCAGTGGTCGGCATGTCTTAGCAAAACGCTTTTCCTTGACAAAAATCTCATCTTCAGGAAAAGAGAAGACACCCATTCTAAAAACTGCAGGTCAAAAACAATGTGGGCTCACTACATGCTTCCCATGAACACTGACATCACGACATTTGCCTTAACAGGAGCAAAACTAGTTTCCGCTCCTAAAGAAGTTTATAACCTGCGTATTCAGTACAGCACACCATTTTTGTAACAGGAATGACTGTGCTGACCTTGGTCATGATTAGCAATAGGGAATGGTAGGAAAGCACTCCAAATAAAGGATGAAACAGGAATAAGAGGAAGAAAAAGATATCGAGGCAAAATAGTGGATCTTATAAAGGGAGCGGGAAAAATATACAGGCAATCTTTAGGACATGGGACTAGGCCGAAAGTTCTCAGGCTTGACACCAAAAGTGTGGTCCATAAGAGGGAATGTTGATCAATCAAACCTCAGCAAAATCAAAAACTTTGCTCTGTGAAAGATCCTGTTAAGATGAAAAGGAAAATTACAGACTAGAAGCAAATATTTATAAATCACATGTTCAATAAAGCAGTAGCATACAGAATATATAAAGAACTCTCAAAACTCAACATTAAGGAAAAATCCAATTTAAAAAGGACAAAAGATGCACATAAGCATGTCACCAAAGAGGATATGTAAACGGCAAATAATGTCATGAAAAGATATTCAATGTCACTAGCCATTAGAGAAATGCAAATTAAAACTACAGTTAAAGACTCACTAGAAATGGCTAAAATGAAAAGCTGTGAAACCCCAGATGCTGGCGAGGAGGCAGGAAAACTGGACAACTCATACATTTCTGGTGGTAACACAAAATGATTCAGCCACTCTGAAGAACGGTTTTCCTGCTCCTTGCAAAACTAGAAATTGACCTACCATACGAACTAACAAGTGCGCTCTTTTCATTTATCCCACAGAAATAAAGAATTGAGAACTTGTATGCAAGTGTTCAAAGGAGCTATATTCATAATAGTCAAAAACAGGAAACTATCCAAAGGTCCTCTAATGGGTGAACAGGTACACAAACTATGGCACATCCCTACCATGGAATATTGCTCAGCAATATTTAGGAACAAATTATTGACTTATTCAATGCCTTGAATAAACTCAAAGAAATTATGTGGAGTGAAAAAAACACGAACCTCAAAAGGGTATATACATCCGGCATGACTCCATTTATGTAACATTCATGAAATGGCAATTTTAGAGATGCAGAAGAGATTGGAGGTTGCTGGGGCTGTAAGTGAGGGGAGGGGGCGGATGTGAACATAAGTGGGGTAACATGCAGTGGGGTCCTGTAGTGGTGCTCCAGCCGAGTGTCTTGATTATGGTGGTGGTTATGCAAGGCTGCACATGCGGTAGAGCTGAACTACTCACACATACGAGTGAGTGTATATATAACTGGCAATGTCTTAATATGCTCTGTGGATTCTACCAATATCATTTTCCCAAGTTTTAATGCTACAATTATACAAGGTGTTAACATTGCAAATGGCTGGACCAAGGGTACATGGAATCTCCCTGCATATTTCTTTGCAACATCATGTAAATCTTTTCTGTGAATCTATAATTATTTCAAAATTAAAAGTTTAAAAAAGAGGGGGGAGGCACAGAATGGTAAGCCAATTAAGGCAAAGAGATTTAGGAAAAGAAAAAATTATCACTAAAAGTTTTACCCAGAATGTTAGAACTCAGGCTTGTTGACTGCTTTTCCCCTGAAGAAAGCTCTGGGGGGTAGGAATTATACTAATCTATAAAATTACATGTTTAAGCAGAAACTTTCCTCTTGAAAAATTTGCCGCCCTGCCCTGCTTATTCATCCAAACTACTGCAATGAGGTTTCTCGAGGCCATCACTCATTAAGCCTTGCTGTTCATCAGCAGATTGTAAAAAATCAATTTTATTTCCCCGAAATGGACTCTTCCCCCAAGCTGTTTAAGTCAATCCAGAAATATCTGCACTGACTCACTGAGGTGGGTCAACTGAGTATTAGACTGTTTTCAATTACACAGTTATTCATTCCATTAAACAAAGAAGAACGCAAAATGTTAAGTATGCAAACAAACTTCCTCTCCCTGCTCACTCCCTGCTGCTTTTTAAAAAAACAGATTACCTGTGGACATGGAATCTGAAGGATATACCCACAAGATAAGCTTCAGAAAATCCATTGTTTTTGAAATCAGGAAGGATGCCTTTTCACCACCATTTTTGTTTCTTTTATTTGCTTTTTTGAAAAATTTAGAGTTGTGGGTAATCACAAGTAAATACTCTATCTTCAACCCCTAACAAAACTCCTACATCATTTGACCTACATCATTTGATATTACAATACACATATGTCAACCATATTCAAAACTGATCTCGTACCTTCAGAAATGTGATCAACTACATCAATGAGTTATGTACAATAACAGTGAGAATTTCTGTGAACACTCTTTAAAAGCTCCTGACAAAGCTGAGAATCCATACGGCAGTAGTTTCTGAGTGAACTCTATAGCTCTATATCATGCAATAATATTTCAATCATAAAAGATTTATTAATTCATTATAATTACACCTTCACAAGGGATGCAATGTCCCATTAATGCTTATTTTATCTGCACTGCATAACAACTATAGCACAAAGGCACCCGCTCTTAACTAAAGCTGTCGCCTTCTCTCCAGCTTGCTGAGCCCTCAGCCACCTGCACAGTGCACAGCGCTTTTACGACACCAGAAAGCCTGTTTTAAAGCAAAACCTGCACAGTTAGAAGCAGGTGTAGACCAACCCAACTAACTCAACTCAGCTTGCAGGAATTCATTTCTAAGCATTTCAAAATGCCATATCTTGCAAATAAAATCAACCTTTTCATCTGACATTCTCTTAAAAGAAATGAGATTTTAAAGATGTATTTCCCAACTATTTTTAATTCTAAATTCTTAAGAATGTGAAATTATAAATGGGTTTTAAGAGGTAATACAGTGGTTTCCCAGTTTCCAATTACTCTCAGCATTTTTATTTGCAATTTTGCCTCAATGTACACAACACATACACACACACACACAATTTCTTTTTACCAACCTGGTTTCTATACTCAAAGGTAGAAATCAAAAACACAATTTCCCTCCACTAAAAGTAAAAGTTTTAAGTGAAATTTTTTATTATTACAACATTGTAAAACACCTCTGAAATTTTTCCCCATTTACCTTTAGAACAAATACTGCACCTTAAATCAGAGAGCAGCGAATAGAGAAAAACACCAGTGATTCTGGTTAGATGGCCATATTTAATTAATTGCTTTAAATAAAAAATGACAAGTTACTTGTCATGTTCTTCTCTTGACAATCCATCATACTAACTGCAAATCCTTTTCCTTCCTCTTTTCTCCTCTCTGTCGGTTTCAGTTGTGGCTCCTATATTGCGGGATTCACTCAACCAGCCAAACGTCTCCCTTTCCGATACTATTCATATTATTTTCTTAAAAATCAGCCTATCCAAATGCTATGAAAAGATCTTATTTCAAACACTAATGAACTCATTGAGCAACACTGTAATTTAAGTCATTTCTCCATTGATAAAAATGGGGGTGGAAGCACTTGAGAGGTGCACTGGACTTCTTGATAAGCACTGTCATGAGTTCACAGAAGTGTTCTCCCCTGCCTCCCCTCAACCCACCAGGTAGTGCACACATTTCCAAATGTGTTGCTAATTTCCAAATTCTTCAGGAGACAATTAACATGTTCAGCAACAAACTGCCTGGTTTTTGATGTTAGTAAAATGCAAAGGCTAAAACACTTGCCTACACCACCTACCCATGGTTTACATGTTGTGTTTCTTATGTTTACTGTGGTGATACCCAATATGTCAGCATTATGAGAGCTGTCATTGATGCTGGAATTTCAAGTACCCTAATCATTATGTAACACCACAAAAAGGTTAGGGAAACAATCCAATATTCTTTTGCAGACAAAGAAACAATCATCCTGTAAGTAATTAGAAAAGATGATGATGCTTTTTTAACAGATGGACTGACATTTCAAATGAAATCAGCCAAACAACTGAGTTACTCATCAATTTTCAACCGTGAAAATATATCCTAAAATTTTTCAAAAAAGAATGAAAATAGTCACTTATACAAATAAATTTATAGATCATTATATTTAGACAAGATTAACTGAGCATACTCTTTATACCCAATGCTTGATATCCATTAATTCTCACAGTAAGTCAGGTATCATCCCTGTTTTAGAGATAAGGAAACAACTTCAAAAAGGTCATTCAACTAGGAAGCAGCAGAACTGAGACTCAAATCCAGATCTATCTGCCTCTAATCACTGCATTCTATCATCTAAGCCACATGGGAACTGATTAAGTGATCGACAATAGTGGATGGTCAGATAAATTGTTACATTTACTTAATAAAATTTTATTAAAATTATAAAAGTAAAAATAAAGCATATATTTCACAGTGTATATGAAATAATGTCCTATTAAAAACCTAAAACAAAATTTAAATGCATTCTCATTGTAAGTAGGCAAAAATGTTTATATATTTGGATAAACATTAGAATACAGCACAAAGAAATGAAAAATTTTATGGTTAGGTGATAGGTTTAATGGGTGGTATATATTTTTCTTGATGTAACTTTTTAATAAACGGTTTTTAAATTATGTCAGCTACAGTAATCAAGACTGGTATTGATGAACAAATAGGCAAATGGATCAATGCAACATAGACAGTCTTTTGAACAAATGATTCTGGAACAACTGGACACCCACGTGCAAAAAAATTAATCTCGCCACAGACCTTACACCCTTCACAAGAATTAAATCAAAATGGACCACAGAGCCAAACGTAAAATGCAAGCCATAAAGTTCCTAGGGGATAACGTTCAGGAAAATCTCGATGTCCTTGGGTATGGTAACAGCTTTTTAGATACAGCACTAAAGACATGACCCATGAAAGCAATAACTGATAAGATGGGCTTCATGAAAATTAAAAACTTCTGCTCTGTGAAAGACACCATGAGAAGAATGAGAAGAGAAGCCACTAAGAAACTAAGACTAAGAAAAATTATTTGCAAGAGACACATCTGATAAAGGGCTGTTATCCAAAATATACAAAGAACTCTTAAAATTCAAAATAAGAAAACAACCCAATTTTAAAAATGGGCTAAAGACCATAACAGACACCTCAACAAGGAAGATACACAGATGACAAATAAGCACATGAAAAGATACTCGACATCACATGTCATTGGGGAAAGGCAAATGAAGACAATCAGATACCAACACTGGCCAGTGTGGCTCAGTGGTTGGGTGTCATTCCTCAAAGCAAAAGGTCAATGATTCGATTCCCGGTCAGGGCACAGGCCTGGGCTGTGAGTTTGGTTCCCAGTAGTGAAGTGTACAAGAGGCTACTGATCAATGTTTCTCTCCTTGTCTTTTTGCCTCCCTTCCCCTTCTCTAAAATTAAATCAATAAAATCTTAAAAAAACAACAACGAGATACCACCATACAGACATTCGAACGGCCAAAATCCAGAACACTGACAACACTGAACATTGGCAGGGACATGCAGCAACAGGAAGTCTCATGCACAGCTGGTAGGAATACAAAATCACACAGCCACTCTGGAAGACAGTTTGGCATTTTTGTACAAAACTAAACATATACTTACCGTGACCCACCAAACACACTCCTTGGTATTCACCCAAAGGAGCTAAAAATTCATGCCCACACAAAAACCTGCACATGGATGTTCACAGCAGCTTTATTCATAAATGTCCAAACCTGGAAGCAACCATGATGTCTTTCAGTAGCAAAGTGGATAAACTGTGGTCCATAAGGACAATGGGATATTATTTAGCACTAAATGAAATCGGCTATGAAGCCAGGAAACAATACAGAGTAACTTTAAATGCATATTACTAAGCAAAAGAAGCCATTCTGAAAAGGCTACATACTGAGTGATTCCAACTACAGGCATACCTCATTTTATTGCACTTCACTGTATTATGTTTCACAAATGTTTCTTTTTTTTCTTTTTGCAAATTGAAGGCAAGAGCCTTTGCCAGCAAAATGATCACCTCTCGCTTTATCGTGAAACTCACTTTGTTACAGTGGTCTGGAACTGAAACCACAGTATCTCCAAGGCATGTCTGTATGTAACATTCGGGAGAAAGTAAAACTATGGAAACAGTAAAAAGAGTTGGGGCAAAGGAGAAAGCGAGGAACAGGCGGAGTGCAGAATATTTTTAGCGCAGGGAACCTATTCGATATGATACTATAATTGTAGATAAAGGTCATTTTACATTTGTCCAAACCCACAGACCATTCAACACCTAGAGTGAACCCTGATAGAAGCTATGAACTCTGGGTGACAATGATGTGTCAGTGTAGCTTCCTCAGTTGTAACAAATGTACCTCTGGTGGGGGATGTTGACAGTAGGGCAGGCTGCGCATGAGTCCTGCAGGAGGGATATGAGAAATCTCTGTAACTGCCACTCAATTTTACTGTGAACCTAAAACTGCGCTAAAAAAAAAAAAAAGTCTATTTAAAAATTAAGTCAACTCCTGCCACTTTTGGCTTTCTCTTCCTTTGATTCTGAAACTTTGGGGTGGGAGTGGGAGACCCTACCCACACAGTTTTTATTACTAACAACATTGTGGGATATCTCCCTCGGCTGAGCACTCTAAAGACAGTGTCGCATTTAATCACTTGCTACAATCTTTTGAGGTATATATTTCTATTCACCTTATTTCAGAGATGGGGAAAGAGGCTTAGGGATTAAGCTGAATCCACCTGGAAAATGGCCAAGCTGGCAGAGAAAACCAGGTCAGCTTGACTCCAAAGCCCACTGTCTTAATCATCCTGTGGTACGATATTACACAGCAGCTCTCCGATATAAAGTTAGTAATAGACCTCCAATAGTTAGAACTCCTTCTGAGCCTTCCATTAAAGAAAATGAGACCGTCGAGGAACAATTCAAAGTTAAATGACTGACAATGGCATTAGTGGTCTCTGCTTTATGAAAAATAATTTCCCATTTGATTCATAATAGTATTTCCTTAAATCATGGCAGCTATATTCATTTTCTTCTGTTTTTCTAAAATAAAACTATATTAATAAAACTATAAATAAGGTTCCAACCACATTTTTCTTCTGTATTTACAGGTGAATAGTGGACCATATTTCCATTGCTTGCCAGTAAGGAAATAGTTAAATCTTGAGGGTACACCCTAGTGGATATCTCCCTCAAACATCTAAAGAAAAAAAAAGGTCACAGTCAGTTACTCCCGTTAGATCTGCGTTCACTTGAACATCTGTAGACACACACACACACTCTCTACCGTCAGCCTCCTGCTTGCCACGGTCAGAGCGGGCAGTCAGTGAATCTTCCCCAAGTGCTGCTGACATTAATACCTGGTTTAGCGGCAAAGATTCAGAGAGGGTGAGCAGCCCTTCTGGCATTCAGGTAGGTCCAACACCTTCGTTTCTACCAAAGCTAAAAGATGGGTGCCTATATTTGTCAACTTTGAGGGAAAGACCCATTCAGCAGTGTGTTAATTAACAGGTGGACTGGATGCCCAGACGGGGAAGGGATGATGTAGAATTTGGAAACACTGGGGCTTTCTGGTCTCAAGCTGCTACAAGGATGCTTTTCTGGCATTAAGTGTCAGAAGAAAGACCTAATTCTTGTTTTACGGCCAGAAAGAATAAATCAAATAATGTATTCCTCAAACCTGATTAACCATGCAAGATATGGTTAATTCATGCACTAAATGACTGCCGTTACCTGAGGTTACCTGCTGTTTTGAAGCAATCAGGAAAACATTGACAACACTGATCAGTAAGTTTTCACGCTCCGGAGTACGGTACTTTCCTTTGGAAGGAAAAAGAGTCGGTTCAGACACAGGATGCTACCAACCTAGACCTCACACTACTAATCCTCTTTTGATTCTCAACTTTGCCCTAGCTTCACAGTGCATAAATGAAAATCTCCCTGCTGAGAAATGTTAGCATGGGGTTGGAGAAATTGTATAAATTTATTGAGCCTATATTTCTGTCTTTTGAAAAGAATCTTTAATGTGTTGACTCTGAAACTTCCTTCAGTTGAAGAAGTGCCTTCTTTTTCAAAATCTGCCTGATTTTATCTAGCCTATTTAAAGAAAGTATATTTTTTGAATTCTAGAACAACCTTTTAAAAACTCTTACAAAAAAGACAGGACTAATGTAATCATATGAAAACATGGAAAATATACAATAGTCTAGTGAAATCATATTTAAGTTAATAAAGCAAATTTTCAAAAACTAAATAAATAGTGCAAAATAATGTCAAAACACTTCCAGTGTTCCTGTTTATTCTTTAAATACATAAGTCATCTGGTCATGGTTTAATATGAGTAATCTAAAAATTAAGTACACCAATATTTGAACTGTGTTACAAGAGGAGATAATTCATCTTAACAGTAATAAACTTTAGCACTGGTTTTAGGTCCCTGAACTTATAAGATGGGCCAATAGCAGGGCTCCGATGGGAGAACAGGTCAGAAATCTTTAGGGATCCAAACTAAGCTACAGAAAAGGGTAGTACTCCTTATGTCATGCCCATGAAAATATTTGTTTAATCTACGATAATCACGTTTTCACTTATGAGAAGCCAATATCCCTATGACGACATTAACATGAAGCCAACAGGCTACAATAAAAACATTTTTTTTAAAGCTTGCTGTTTAAAAGCCAAATGTTCCTTGGAACTGTGTACCTGAAGCCTGTATAATTTTGTTAACCAGTGTCACCCCAATAAATTCAATAAAAAAGGAAAAAAAAAAGCAAGTGCTCTTGGTGTATGTTCACCCTGGATGGGCTCCTATATATCCCAATAAGAGTCCTTGTAAGTGTTTAAAACAAACAGGCTTTGGCTTTGGCTTTGCCCTCCACCCAAAAGTGGGCAACCCTCTGACAATCATCGCACCGCATGCTGAGTGTAAACTCTCATGGTCTGCATTTACTGAACTGAGAGTCAATAGTATTTCCCTTTAGTTCCTATGGAAAGCGTTTTCTTAGATGTACAGATGCCTTTTCTTATGTATACTTGGGGAAGCCATAGATAAAGAGAACACACTTGCCCACGTTATTTGAAAAGCAGAGCAAGCTGCCGAGCCTACAAACCAGTACGGTCTGAGGAATAAAGAGGCTTGCTTTCATAGCCTTTCTAATAATAGTCCATCCCATTCACCACTCATTTCTCACTTGGTTTAATAACCCACAAGATGATTATTAAAATATCACACCTTGAGGACTCTCCCAGCTAAAACTAATAAGTAGAAAAGTATATTTAGCAATTAATTACATCTGTCTATAGAAGTGCTTCAAGGCAAAAAGCCCCACTAACATCTCATTAGACTGACCACAGATCCTAAATGGTCCAAGGAACCTTTGCACAGGGCATAAAAATAAATTATAGTATTAACATTTATTGAATATTTATTATATGCCAGGCACTGTACTATGAGATTTACATACACAGGGATTCGCATTATCCCATATAGTCTTCAAAACAACCCAGTGAGTAGTTATTAATATTATCCCCATTTTACAGGTAAGAAAAAACAGAGAGAAAATAACTTGTCCAAGATGGTAATACAGCAACTAAATTTTAAAGCCCACGCTTGGACACAGACAGTCCAACTTTAGAGTCTCCATGTTTAACGAGGGGTTACAGAAAGGGTAACAAAAGCATGAAAAATTTCCTGTCACCTAAATTGAACAAACCACCAGCAGCTCCATTGTATATGCTTATCCAATTCTCATTAGTCTAAAAAAAAAAAAAATTATCAGTCTATACCTACTGACCAGATTCCCAAATCCCAAAGCTCTCTAACCATCTCCAGTACTATAAACGTCATCTGCCATGACCAGCAGGTAACTGTACTAACAGCCTGACTTTTGATAAGTTCAGCACAATCATAATAACTATCACCTTGTGCAAAGCTCTGCTCTAAGTCCTTTACATGTACTAATTTACTAATCATAACATATCAACCTATGAAATAGGTAAAATTATTATCTCATTTTACAGATGAGGAAACTGAGGCAGAGAGAGGTTAAATGACTTGCCCAAGTTCATGTACTCAATAAATGACAGAGCCAGGATTTTAACACAGCCAGTCAGCTTTCAGAGTCCATACACTTAGCCACAGTTTCATGAAGTACATTAACAATTTACTTTTAAAAGTCAATGAATCTGTGCTATTTTGTTTCCTTTATCCTTTGGTGCCTAGGACTTCACTCTGCGAACAGGGAGGGTGTTTTTCATTGAGGCTCTCGTCACAACTCTCTTAAGGTAGGTGATAATAAAAATAAAATGTTATTAAGCTTACTTCATCTAGTAAATACCTTTTTTAAAAATATTGTAATGTAAATACTAAATCCTGAAAAATTCCGGCACCTCTTTGTGCTTAGTGCCTGCTTACTACAAAGTTGCTAAAGAATTACTTCAAATTTCTTGAGCTGGAAAGACAGGTCTGAAATAACAGCCACTATATTTCCCTAAAGGGAGAGGGAGTGGGAACAAGCGAGACAAAGGGGGGATAGTTGTTTAGGAAGCGTCTGGGCTTCGCTAAACAAACCCTAAAAACCAGAGCGACAGAACTTTCGAAAACAAAAGGGCCTTTGACGAGGCACTCCAAAGCCTACTGTATTTTCATTACTAAATATAGGACCGATAAAAAGTCGTGATCAGGTCATTTCTCCCCTGCAGTCCAGATATTCTGGGACTTGTCTTTCAGGTCTGCAAAACAGTCACGGCTTTTCTAACCTCGGTGCCCCCCTCCTCGAATTCCCCGTCCCAGCAACACGGAGATGCTCAGGGGTGCAATTCTGAGCGGAGCTCATGGCAGGCGGGCCGGAGTCTGCACCTACGCGGCAGTCGGCGTCCTTCAGCCTCCGGTTTCCAGGCAACCCCACTCAGGCCAGAGGCAGCCGTGCGTCCTACTAAGACACCCGTTTAAAAGTCCCCGCGAACACCTGGGCAGAGGGCTGCCCGAAGCCCCTCCTGGTGCTGCAGACTTCCCGTAACCCGGATGTTGGGTCTGCGTTAGCCACTCTCACCTCCCATTCCCTAGTTTTGCGCCTTGGCTCCCATCTAGTCCCTTCGCACTTTTGACGTCCTTATTCAGAGAAACATCCTAGGCGTCCCCTCTCCAGGATCAACGAAAAGTATCGTAGCCACACAGCCCATAGAGAACTGATTCCTGGGAAATGTAGTTCTTTCTGATGTCAAGTGGTGAGTCTTTAAGGAAAAAAGGACCACAATTCCCAGAAATCTAAAGGAGAACTGTCCGTGCCTAAAACACGTCCCGGCTGCTTGGATTGCATTAAGACAGGAGGGTTCTGAGGCTCTTTGCTTGCCAAACTACCTGGATTTTGCTAATTCAGTCCCACTACAAGCTTCTGGGACAAGTTTTTTTAACGTGCTTTTTTCATGTGAGGGAATCTAAACACAGTGATTGTATAAAGATAGAGTAAGTTAATTTTTTTTTTTTTGGTAATTCTTTCAGATAAAAGATCTCTCCACGATCAAAAAAAAAATGTCACTACAGATGATTACAGTCAGTAATAACATAGGCTTAATTCAACCAGGCTTCTCACTGATGAATTTTGATGGGCAAATTTTCTTCTTTGGTCAAAAAGGCTGGCCCAAGAGGTCCTGCCCCACAGGAGTCTTCCACTTTGATATAAAGCATAACCATCTCAAACTGAAGCCTGCAGTTTTCTCTAAGGATTCCTGCTACCTTCCCCCTCTTCGCTACCCAGCCACTTGCACATTCAAAGGGGGCTTAGAGTCTGAAAAGCAACAATACATTATCCACGGGGGGAAAACACCAAACAATGAGCTTTCAGATAAGATTTATGTCATGTCTGTTGTGTGCAAGAACAACAAAAAAGTCACTTTTCGCTGTACTGAGAAAGACTTGGTAGGAGATGTTCCTGAAGCCAGATATGGTCATTCCATTGATGTGGTGTACAGTCGAGGGAAGAGCATGGGTGTTGTCTTTGGAGGACGATCATACATACCCTCTGCCCAAAGAACCACAGAAAAATGGAATAGTGTAGCTGACTGCCTGCCCCACATTTTCTTGGTGGATTTTGAATTTGGGTGCTCTACATCATACATTCTTCCAGAACTTCAGGATGGGCTATCTTTTCATGTCTCCATTGCCAGAAATGATACCATTTATATTTTAGGAGGGCATTCACTTGCCAATAACATCCGTCCTGCCAA
Source organism: Mormoops blainvillei (assembly GCA_004026545.1). Classification (NCBI taxonomy): domain Eukaryota; kingdom Metazoa; phylum Chordata; class Mammalia; order Chiroptera; family Mormoopidae; genus Mormoops; species Mormoops blainvillei. The sequence goes on from PVJD01005258.1 coordinate 108,774, forward strand.
CCTATACAGAATAAGGGTCGATCTCCCCCTGGGTAGCCCTGCTGTGAATTGCACGGTTTTGCCAGGAGGAATCTCTGTCTCCAGTGCAATCCTGACTCAAACAAACAGTGATGAATTTGTTATTGTAGGTGGCTATCAGCTTGAAAATCAAAAGAGAATGGTCTGCAACATCATCTCTCTTGAGGGCAACAAGATCGAAATTCGTGAGATGGAGACCCCAGACTGGACCCCAGATATTAAGCACAGCAAAATATGGTTTGGAAGCAACATGGGAAATGGAAGTGTTTTCCTTGGCATACCAGGAGACAATAAACAGGCTGTTTCAGAAACATTCTATTTCTACATGCTGAAATGCGCTGAAGATGATGTGAATGAAGATCAGAAAACATTCACAAATAGTCAGACATCAACAGAAGACCCAGGGGACTCCACTCCCTTTGAAGACTCAGAAGAATTTTGTTTCAGTGCAGAAGCAAATAGTTTTGATGGTGATGATGAATTTGACACCTATAATGAAGATGATGAGGAAGATGAGTCTGTAACTGGCTACTGGATTACTTGCTGCTCCACTTGTGATGTGGATATCAACACATGGGTACCATTTTATTCAACTGAGCTAAACAAACCTGCCATGATCTATTGCTCTCATGGAGACGGGCATTGGGTGCATGCCCAGTGCATGGATCTGGCAGAACGCACACTCATCCAACTGTCAGAAGGAAGCAGCAAGTATTACTGCAATGAGCATGTGAAGATAGCAAGAGCATTGCAAACCCCAAAACGAGTTCTACCCTTAAAAAAGCCTCCACTGAAACCCCTCCACAAAAAAGGTTCTGGGAAAATTCTTACTCCTGCCAAGAAATCCTTTCTTAGGAGGTTGTTTGATTAGTTTCAAAAAAGCCTTCCAGATTCAAGTACATCAGATTTTTAAACCCATCTTAAAGAATCCTAACAATGATAAAATCATATTCCTATTTTCATTTATTGAAAATGACTGTTGTCTTTTAGTTAGATGAGTTTAGTGCCATTAAAAAGTGTTTATAATACAATGATAAATGCTTGACAATATTTTACTCAGATGTCTTAAATGAAAATTTCTGATCTGAATTTTTTCATTCAAGTGTTCTTAAATACAGAAACAGTAATAATAAGATAGATAGATACATAGACACATGGACTCCATTGACATGAATAAATAGAAAAGAAACTTGTGTCAAGTTTATTACATTTTTATGAAGTTATCTGCATTTACTTTCTTCAAAGTTTCCCCCATCATATGGTGCACAAATAATGAACCAAAACCAGTCACTTGAACCGATTATTGGAGAAGTTTAATGAAAACTAATACTTAGCACTGTGAAAAAAGATGAGAGAGAGCATGTGCTTCAAAAAAAAAAAAAGACCAGTAAGTAAATACCACAGAGAAGAATAGTATTGTTTATTTTCCCAAATAATAAAAGTTTTAAAAATTTCCTAGAGTTAGCAGGTAGAAGATTTCAAATGGGAAAAAATAAATTCCTGTATATATCTAGTTAATACATAGGGTATGCTGCCAGTGAGAATTATATAATCAGTGAGCTTGCTACAGTTCAATTAAATACTTTCTAGAATGAAAGTTAAAAGGACTATTAATTTTTGAGTCTGTGTGACATCAACTGGTAATTAGATGAACTTAGAAACAAATATCTTTCCTCCAGAAGTATTTTTCTGGAAAAGTGTTTTACCTTATCCTAGGAGCCTAAGCCATTGTCTCTCATTCCCCATTCTTCATGGAGAGTCCACAAGGCGTAAGGTACTATAGCAAAATTTAGAAAAAAGTGAATGATAGCAAAAGATAAAACCCTGGACTGCAAGGTCTTCTGCTAACAGTTCCATGTCTTAGGTACTAAAATTAACTTGAATAAATTAAATCATGTTCACTTTGTTTCAGTAATGTTATTTGATGAATATTCCTTTTGAACAATGTGCTGTACCATTGTTTTTTATTTTTTGTTGCTTCTGTCACCTACATTAAACTAATAAAATATTAAAATGCCTTCTGTTCATATTGATTGACTCTAATTATTAACATTTACAGTTGCCCAATTAAGCACAAAAGTATACTGTTTAATTTTCTCAAGATCACTGTAATTCCTTTTTTATCTGTTAGAAGAAATTGTCATAAGTTAGAGCTGAAATATCCTTCACAGAATTCCAAAGTGTTATTCCCTCGAGAAGTAGATTCATACTCTTATCTTTATTTGTCTACAGTGACTGAGTGGCTAAAGTATTACTATTATCATACTTGTTTTGTAGTCACTGAGGTCAAGATACAATAATCTAAGTGATTCAATTCTGAATTTATGAGTTCCATAATTAAACTGAGATCTTACCAGCATAGCTATTATTGGCATGCCTGTGAGTGGGAGGGGGGTGTTTAGAGGAGGGGGACATGTGTTTCAACAGCAAGTACTTTGGCTTTACTTACCATATATTTGAGTAAAAATAGGTTTCTTTATGTCATCTCACCGAAGAGTTCATCAGGCACAACTTTAAGATAATGAGGCTTATTAAGCATACCCAAACATTTAAATGAACCACAAGAGTACTCTTTTCTTCCAAATGATACACTGATTTTGCCTAAAACATTTCCAGGCTCATGTTTCAATCACCTGCCGAGACTATGGTTCATTTATTTGAAGATACTTAACAGTTGTTCCTGTTCCTCCATTGGAGATGGAGTGGGGGTCTGGACACAGACAAACATGATCCAAAGCCCAGTAAGGTGTAATTCTCAGTGTGATAGTACCACTTCGGGTCAAAAGGAAGTCGAAGTACAAGCTAACAAAATGGGTTTTCTGATTTGGCTCATAAATAGGTTCTAAGGTGAGTCCCAAAATGTTTACACAAAAATAATACCAATAAAAAGTATATGGCTTTCCAAGGTAACTATGTTAAGGAACTGCACTCATCTGCAAGTACAAGTTCACTGTTAGGAGAAGGGAAAGCATAATTAAAAAGAAATAGTTGGGTCTAAAAGTTCTGAGGAGGGATGAAGCGTGTCATGTTTGAGGATCAAAAGTGTATCATGAGCAGATCCGCCGGATCAAAGCACAGCAAACGAGGAGAGTGTGGGACCACACGAGCTTGGAGAGATAAACAGGGGCCCGGGCCCCCAGTTTTTCAACAATAAAATAAAATCACATACAACAACTTCATTCATATCGTTTTGACCTGTCTCTTCCTGTTTACCTCTGTTTCACTGTTCACTTCATACACTGGGCTCAGTTTCCCAAAATACTGAACTGATTCCGTTTCTAGTGAGCACCTCTACTTGTTTCATTACTCGGGGTTTGTGAACAACCGATTCCCTCCGCAGGGCGTACCTTCCCTCTTGCACTTCTTAACTCCTGTGAATGCCATGGTCCGTCTTGCCCTTTGCTATCCAGTCTTCACATCCCAGTCTGAACAGCTGCTCCCACAGAAGCCTTCTCTGAACCCCATCACCTCCATCACCCCCCTGATAGCTGTAGTGCTTACAGATCTCTACTTCTATACCCAGAAGTACAAGAAACAAAATTGTATTTTTTCTATCACTCAACTCACATTATGTTATGCGTCCGTTTTACTAGGTGACAAAAATTTAATTTCAATAAATATAGGTTCTCCCTCTTCACCTAACTTTTCATGCAAGCACCAGGGAGAAATATACTACTGAGTTGTCAGGAGCAGGAGTGAGTGGGGCTGAAGCACTAGTCTTTGGGGTCATCACCCCTCCTCGCTAGCTTCTGCTATAACATCCAAACTCCCACCTGGCCCGAGGTTACCGGCTTTGAAGATGACTCCGAGCTGCACCGCAGGCTTAACCACAAGGCATCCTTAGGTTGATCTCTCTCTCTCTCTCCTGCTTTCAGGTCCCGAGTGGGCTCACATGATACTGAAGAGAATTTTCTGCTCCTTCCTCTCCCAAAGTGGACACGGCTCTCTCTACCAGGCCATCTCAGACATTTGTGTTTCTGTACCACTCTTGGGCACATCCTACTGCGTCTGCACTTTACTGGGTCTCAGAACCTCTTCCTGACTGTCCCTGGCTAAACCCACCTCACCACCATCTCGCTTCTGGATGTCACTGGCCTTCCTGCCCTTATCAGGAAAGTGAGATCCACATTCTTTCTGCACCTGACTCTTAACAATTTACATTATATTTTTCCAGATTTACTAAGATATAATTGACATATAACATTGCATATTTTATGGTGTACAATGTAATAATTTGATATATCTATATATTGAGAAATGATTAATACAGTAGTACCCTTAATACCAAACACTATTTCGGATACATTATAGTTATTGCTTCATGAATGTTCATTAAATTGAATTAAGTTCACTGTATATAGACTGAAATGTACTCATTTCTGTTGTTGTTGTCTTACTATCCTTCTGATTCTTTAATACATGAAGAATGAGATATGGAAATACATCCCTTGTGTATTCTAAATATCTTTACCAATCAAAATATCTCATCTCACAGAACTTGGAAACAGAAATTACAGTGTACGGCACAGAAGATGAGGTGAGGTCTTGGGTTAAATTTATTCTCTTTTCTAGTGAAAAGAGTTTAGAGTAGATACCATGGTAAATTTAGAAAGAAAAGGCAGCCATTCTAATTCACAGTGACAAGAATTCCAAATTATTTATATACCACCAAATTCCTCTATAGCATAGAATATTGCTTTTTGACTTGGAATTTAGCACAGAGGACACCACCTTTTCCCAAACCTAATTCTGCCAGAAAGCACTCAAATATCTAAGAGAACTAATACCTCATTCTATCTCCAGATATCAATCTAGTAAATGTGTATTTATTTAAATCATAATTTTGTAAGGATAGATGGAAAAAGTTATCAATAACACTCCTTTCAAAAAGCTGATTACTATTTATAGCTTAAGGACAAAGATGTCTCAAATGGCCTCTTTGGGGTATCCATCAGTAAGTATTTATTGAAAATCCAAGGTCCACCAAAATGTTATGGGACCTGATTAAAAAAACATGAAAGATGAGCCCCATCCTTAGGGACTTACAGTCTCACTGTAGAATGAGGCAAGGGGGCCGTGCAGGAAAGTTACAGAAAATAAAGTGATATACCCTTTAAACAACTTGTGACAAATTTAAAATTGGGTATCCATGCAATAACAGTTTACTTTTTTAAACCTGGACATATTGGTAAAATTAAGAAATTGGGCTAAAATATCCCTAAGTTTCCTTTGTTATATTGACCTTTGCTGAAGCACTATGGCCAAGGTAATTGTAAAATGCAGAAAGCCCTGTTTGACGTGTCCTACAGAACGCACAGTGACAACTCAAAAGAAGAGGGGTTTGTCTGTATAGGTAAAAAAAAAATGGCTAAATGATCCATTTTAAACCATGAAAAAGTGTGAATGTGGTATGACAGAAAGATAGTTGGTCTTGGTCCCAGTCTCCTGGCATAAGACTCCTAAAACAGTTGGAATTTCCTGAGCGATAAGGGTGAAATGAGTATCTTTTATTCTAATGAGGCGACTCTCGACAGGCCCATAGATAGCTTCAGGATGGGGGCAGGTCACGAGGAAGATCAAGCCTAGCTTAGAAGCTTGGAACTTTCAGTCCCATCCCCAAACCGCAACCCCCGAGTAAGAAAAGGGCTGCAGACCGAGTTCAGTCACCAATGGCCGATGAGTTAATGCCCTGCTTACTTAATAAACCCTCCATTAAATTAACCTTCAGCAGTTATTTTAGGGTGACACATGTCAACTCCACAGGGCCAGAAGCTTCTGCACTGAGGACCCTTCCAGACTCCACCCTATGTACCTCTTCAACTGGCCGTTCATTCGTATCATTTACAAGGAGCCAGTTAATGTAAGTAAAGTGGTTTCCTGAGTTCTGTGAGTTAGTTCAGTGAATTTTCAAGTCTGGGGGTGGGGTATAGAAATCCCTCCAAATTTGTATTTGACCAGGCAGAAATGTAGGTAGCCTGTGCACCCCATTTGCATCTGGTGTTTTAAGCAGAGGCACTCTTATGGAACTGAGCCCTTCACCTGCAGGACCTGGGCCAACTTTGGATAGTTGATGTCAGAAAGAAATTTAATTGCAGAACATCCCATTGGTATTGGAGAATTGGCTGCTGGGGGTAATAAGGAGCTCTCGGTGACCTTCTTGAAGCCAAAAATGGAAAGATGGCTACAGGAGCATGAGCTATTCATTCAGACCTTGTTCAGATCCCAGTATAAAAATGCACAGATCTTGGCCACCAAGTATGTCAGTATGTATTTTGAGAAGGCAGAAGTGCATTGTCATCATCAGGAGCAGAGGAAAAGATTATGTAAAAGCCAGGGGGAAAAGGAAGTTTCCATGAGACAGAAGGGGAAAAGCCAGGGGACGCAATGCTGACTTCACCAAGTTGGGGACCTCCCTTCACCTTCTCCTGGTTGTACACAGCCATCGAGGGGAGTGAGATATGTGCAGTAGAACGTGCATAACTGATATCAAAAATGTTTGAAATTGCTACTCCGCCATTTAAATGCATATGCCTCACTTTTCTCTCTCTGGGAAAAATCCCCACACACCTAATACTTTCCAAAAGCATTCCACTTGTGCCCCATGCCTGGCTGGGCGTGGACTGCATCCGTTGCCTGCCTCAAACTCTTCAGTGGTTTTTATTTGCACTTGGGTAGGATTGAAAGTGTCTCAACCCAATCCAAATGAGGACTTCCGCCTGATTCGCCACATTCTCACAGCCCCTCCCTCACATTCGCTCAGTGGGCTGCAGACAGAGGAAATTTTCTTCTGTTCCTAAGCATCCTGCCTCAGCATCTGCCCACAGGCTAAGTCTTCTCCAGTCTATCACCCCTCATCTGCCCTCAATCCACTCATTCTGCCAGTTTCCACCTAACAGTTCCTCCTTCCTAGATGCTTTCTTTGATTCCCCAGTTTAAATTCCAAAAAAATAATTAGGATAGTATAAGCAGCCTGTGGGACAAGTTCAAGAAGTTCAACGTTCTCATCATAGGGGTGCCAGAAGGAGAAGAGAAAGAGCAAGAAACTGGAAATCTATTTGAAAAAAAAAAGAAAGAAAAATTCCCTAATTTAGTGGAGGAAACAGACATGCAAGTCCAGGAAGCACAGAGAATCCCAAACAAGATGGATGCAAAGAAGCCCACAGCAGGACACATCATAATTAAAATGCCAAAGGTTAAAGATAAAGAGAGAATCTTAAGTGCAGTAAGAGCAAAGTGGTTAACTACCCACAGGGGAGTTTCCACAAGACTGTCAGCTGATTTCTCAAAAGAAACTTTGCAGGCAAGAAGGAATTGGCAAGACAGGTACAAAGCCATGGAAAGCAGAAACCTACAGCCAAGATTGCTCTACCCAGCAAAGCTATCATTTAGAATTGAAGGGCAGATAAAGAGCTTCCCAGACATGGAAAAATCTAAAGGGGTTCGTCATCTCCAAACCAGTATTATATGAAATGTTAAAGGAGCTAATTTAAGAAAAAGAGGAAAATCAAAACTATGAACAATAAAATGGCAAAAATACATATCTATGAACAATTGAATCTAAGAAACAAACTAAGAAAACAAGAATAGAGACAGATACAGAGAGCACCTGGAAGGTTGCCAGGTGTGGTGTGGGCTTGGGGGAATGGGTGAAGAGGTGAGGGAATTAAGAAGTACAAATAGTACAAATACATGGTACAGAATAGCCATGGGGACGTAAAGTACAGTACAGGGAATAGAGTAGCCAAAGAACTTACACACATGACCCATGGACATGAACAATGGTGGGGGAATTGCCTGAGGGAGTGGGGGATGCTGGGGGAAGGGGGGAAAAGGGGGGAAAATCAGGACAACTGTAACAGAATAAGCAATAAAATACAATTTTTTAAATGTGCAGAAGTAAAGAAAACATTACTGTATTTCCATTGCACCCAGCAGTCTTCCTTCATGAAGCCCGCTAGAGTATGTAGTCATGCATTCATTAGGCTGATTGTTGACCGATCTCACCTCCCCCTAACTCTTCGCAAGCAGTAATCATCTGCGTTGCTCACTCCTGTGTCTCCCGAGCCAAGCACTCATTGTTTGCTCATAGAAGGTGTTCTAGAAATATTTGTTTAAAGCATAGGCTGAAGTAGTTAGAAAAAGTATCAGAAACGATATAGAACTTAGCTGAGCCTTCAAGGGTAAGGAGATAACTTCATTCTTAAATGCAAAGGTAATATTCAAATACTTGGTCGAAGGGTACAAACTTTCAGTCATGAGTTTTAGTTCTGCAGAACTCGTATACAGCACGGTGACTATAGTTACTGATATTGAATTGTACACTTGAAATTTGTTAAGACAGTAGATCTTAAGTGTTCTACAGACACATGCACACACACACACAATAATGATGTGAGGTGAAGGATGTTTTACTTCACTTGATTGTGGTAAATATTTCACAGTGCATAGGTACAGCAAATCATCATGTTGTACCCTTTAAATACATATAATTTTGTTTGTCAATTATACCTCAAAGAAAGTTGGAAAAAAACAAACAAGGCAATGATAATACTAGTGAAAAAATCAGTCAAAGAAGATGCCAGGTCTTCTGTAGGATCAGGCCTCTCAGATCCCTACTATGCTGAAGGTTAAGCTATTACTTGCTGGACTGTGGGTTTCTGGAGGATGGGGCAGGGTTGCCAGAATAGGAAGCGTTATTGGGGGGCTTGGGGTACAGGCTATTTACCTAAAAACACAAACATATATCAACGTTTTAAACCCGTCTGGTTGCACAGAGGCAGCCGGGCTGAATCTCAGTTCTGAGTAGAAGGGCGCTAGGGTGTCTCCAGCAAAGGAGACACTAAGATGCTTGAAATTCTGTGGATGATGGACAGATGACTGAGCACTGGTAAGGGAAGGTGGATGGAACTAATAGGGAAACTGTGAAGATATGACTTTGCCATTTTCTGGCTGAAATAAGCCTCAGTGACCTCATGCGTGACATGAAGACAATAGTAGTACCAACTCCAAAAGGATCCAGTGAGAAAACCACACGCAGAGTGCCCACCATGATGTTTGCTAAGTGGTAGCCAGTTATTGTTGTTGTTCTTATTATCACTATTATTATCAATTATCATTAGGCAAAGCACTGAACAAAAGAACCTGGGTTCCAACCTCAGTTCTGCTATTATCTGCATAGGTCAAGTCAACCCCTCTGACCAAAATTTTGAGTAAATGAATATGTGAGTTTTCTGGGGAACAGATCCAAATCTTTATCATTCTCAAAGGAGTAAAAACTCACTGATTTTCAAATCCTACATTTTCCAAGGCTTACTATTTACCTCAAATCCAGAACCAAATTGTCTCATTCTACTATAAGATAAATTATACTCATCATCACTGTTCTGTGGCCATTTATTCTAAAGATCAACAAATTTATTTTGTGTTTCCCTCAAGGAAAAAGATGTTACTTCATTTTTTAAATGTTGAACTCAACATTATTATTTGAATGTAAATCACAATACTCACTATTTCCCAATTTTAAACTTTTATTTCAAATACTTAAACATAAAGTTAACAGTAGCCATAATATTAATGAGTAGAAATATTAATATATAAAATAAGTATTAAAACACACACTTTATTGAATTTGAAAACATTTGACATGGAAATACACCGGATTCCCCACATCAAATAAATCCATTTCATCCTGGTACCTGAACTTTCCCTAAAACAAGAAAAAAGAAGATTCTTGGTAGCCATTAAACAAACTTTATGATTATTTGTAAGAAAATAAAGTGAAGTACAATGCCACAAAAAAGAAACATCAAAAATGATCTTTAAGGTATATTACTGTAATTAGAGGGGAAAAAT